>CM046348.1:1742431-1977480 GCA_025403435.1 Artocarpus heterophyllus | reverse complement strand
ACCCTATAAACATTCCAAGGGTGTTCCGGTGAGGGGACATCAAGCCCCGAGTCCTCACCAAATCAATTCCTGTACAGTGTGTTCTGGGACTTTCAACCCAAGGAAGCGTCATCGCCTTCCCCCTATTTTACCTTTTAGGGTATTCATGCCCAAGGACGTAACCGTCGCCCTCTTCATGTCTCACAATTTCTCTATATTGAATCATTATTAATAGAGTTAATTTTCCTAACCATGCTTCTCAATTTATAACATGTGTCAATTCATTATGTTCCTCGCCGTACAATACAAGACGAGTCCATGTCATAGTTTCATATGTGATACACATATAATATCAGTTCAACATAGATATATATATATTGCGGCAAAACAATCAATTTTAATTCTATAAAAACCTCACAAAAGATGAGTAATAGAATCCCTACCTTTCAAGCTTATCAACAGTCTCTTAATCCTGGAATCAATTAACGTTAGCTCCATACTCCCTTGATCTTGAACTCCAAGCAAAACAGATCGAGTTGTATCTCGCTGTATCTACGAAGCATCCTCTGTAGTGCTCCTCGAGCGACTATGAATGGCTAGGAATGCTTCCTGGAGATCATACATTCTTGAAAACGTCATTCTGGACTCCGATACTGCTGTTTGAATCGCCTCGATTCGCGTGCAGTCGGTACCGGATGATTTTCATCGGAGTGGAATTTGCTCAAACGGAGGTCACCATTGCATCCAGAGCATCGAAACAAGTCAGGAGGCGGTCTCGGATCTTCGATCGGAGGTCCGGATCACAAAATCCCATTTTGGCCTTTGACCGGCCGTTGACCGGCGTTGACCACCGTTGACCGGCGTTGACCGACTTTGACCGTCGTTGACCGGCGTCAATCGGGGTCCGTTGGTAGCTGGGCTCGGGCCTACCCCCCCTAAATCGACCCTTCTGAGTCCAATGGCGGGGTCAATTTCACCCAATTCTGCCTCTAACATAGCGGGTCGTGAAGTACAACGTCGGTAGAAATGGATGAGCTCCGATCTTGATTCTCCGACGATGGAAACCTGAAATTGGCTGAGGGCTTTTGCTACCCATCCTCCTATGAGCATTTCCCCTCATCCAATTTGAAGAAACGTGGCTGGGAAGAGCCAAAACGGAGGCTCCCGCGGCGGTTGACGGCGGCGTTGGCCGTTCTCCGGCGAAACCGGCTCCTTTCGTGCAATTGATCGAGGGGTTTTACTCCCCTTGATCCTCTGAACTCATTGGGAGGGGTGGTGTCAGTCACCTCCTCCGGCAAGGCGGAGTTCCACCATAGGGGCGGCGGTGCACGGCGGCAATAGGCGGGCGGAGCAATCCGGCGGTTGTTGAGCTGCCACCAAGGGTGGGTTTTGTTCCTCTCATCACGGTGGTCGTGTAGGAACAAGAATCACGTCGATCGGACGTCGGACGGCGAAGATATCTCGTCGGAAAGAAATGGGTTTTGCCGCCACTTTGGGCGGCGCGTGTGGTCTCCTCCGGCGGCGTTTGGGCGGCGCGGCACCTCGTTGGACTCAGCTCGTCGAGAGCTTTCCATTGGTGCGGGAGGTGTCGAAAACGGATGCCGAAATCTCAGACGATCTTTGAGGAGAGAGAGAGAATTTTTTAGAGAGAGAAAGTAGAGAGAGAGAGAGTTTCGAATTATGAGAGATTTTCTGATTTTTTTATATATATACTAGGTAATTAATCTAATTACCTTAATACCCTTAGGAGAATAACGGGTGTCACAGCTCTACCCCCCTTAAAGAAATTTCGTCCTCGAAATTTCAATTCTAGTAATACTAGTAAAAATTATGATTCCAATTCTGAGTCTAAACCGTTAATGCTGTTTGTCCTCCAAATTTAAGTTATCGTATCTCCACTCATTTACTGCATAATAAATCTTACTCCTAAATCCCTCAATGAGAGTATTTCTGACAAGTTTCAACTTGTAACACCGTATAATAGTCTAAGAATCTGATCAGGCATACATATTGACCATACCATGATTCCAGTCCTTCATTGTCCATGGACTGTGATTTACAATCACATTTAAGGAGATTGCCAGAGAAATTTTATATATTTCATCTTTAGGTTCCTTTTCCTTTTTGAGTAAGGAAAAGTCAAATATATTTGATTTCATACCTCAACTAATAAACTAAAACATAATCATAAAACATATATCACAAACACTTTTATTCAAAACCATACATTAAACTTATTCATAGAGATATTAAACGGAATCTCAGAGTTGCAGACAAACCCGACATATTTTTCATTAAACAGCTATCCTCATGACACAAACATTCAACCCAAATAATATACTCATATTTCATATGGAATATCCCCATAACTGACTCTGGTACTTCCACATAATATTAACAGAATATTACACATTACAAACATAATACGGATACGTTTCGAGAGTACAAGGCACTCCGTATACCAGCTATCCATATCATGCATGCTTAGAGGATACAAAAACATCGATAAACAAAAGATCGGACCTTAAGAAGGATGCGTTTCGAGAGCATCAAGTACTCCGTATCCAGCCATCCCGGCATTAGGCTCAATGAATCTAAAAGATTTAACAACGACGTACCACAAAAAAACACAGAATACAAGGCAAACGGTTATTCGTAACACACGAAATACGGACACACATGCCTACATGCCAAAGATAAAACAAAAAGATTACAGATGGAGATTCAAATCAATTGGCCGCTCCCGGCTTTCCCTTTCCCATTCAAGCTTGGATGTTGCAGTGTCGGATTCTGGATGTATGATTTGCATTTTATCTATCAATTCCTCAGCTGTTGAAGCAGTAACAAAGATTTGTCTCTCCGATTCTGTAGTGATGTTTTCTTCCACAGCGTAATCTAGAAATTTCAAAAGACCGTCATAAAAACCCTTTACGTTCAACAGTCCCAAAGGTTTGGAATAAAAGCCCAACAATTGCCCACAAGCAACTATAAATATTTCCTCAAGAGTACCTAGACCACCAGGTAATGCTATAAAAGCATCAGAATTATAGATTATGTCTTTAAAATTTTTAGGGATACTCCTGACTCCTTCTCCCTTACCTATGGCTTCCTTACAAAGGTTTCCTTCAACTGGAATATGAGGCCAAATTCTTACATCAGTAGCGTCGCTAGACCTAGCTGCTAGTGCCATATTTACCATCATTTTTATACTACCACCCCCATAGATTATGTTAATCTTCTTGCGTGCTAGGACTTGCCCTAAGTGATTTGCAGCTTCTAAATAAGCTTTATCTTTTCCAAGGCTGGAACCACAAAAGACACAGACATTCTTTATTTTCTTCGTGGACTGGAAGGTAGACATATTTGGTTTATAGAAGTGGTTGCTTAATGTCTGCTCCACTTAGACTTCGGGTTCTACATGAGATTTTAAAGATGAGAAATATACAAAAAGGGTTAAAGAGATAGACGAATAGGTAATGAAAAGGTAATCCAAAGATTTAAACAAAATCTTGTGCGGATAAGAAAGTAAGATAAGGTGATTGATAGTTTACAGAAAATCTGATTCACTTTTTGAAAAAGATTAGACTCTAATTGTATAACTTTTGACAATTGAGAACAATTCGACAGAAGACCCTCATGATACAACTGTAGACTTTTTGACAAATATACACCAAGTCTAGAAATTTAATATAAACGACAAATACTGTAGAACTTTTGAAATTTGAGACACAAATCTTGAAATATCTGGATAAGCTTTTCAAAATTCAAACATATTACTGTACCGTATGTAACGTGTCTGATAAGATAATATATTTTATTATATATATATTTAAGAAAATCACAAATTAAATAAGATATTAACACTTACTGTATCAATCTAATAATCACAATTATTTCAAACACAAAAGCAAATATTCTGAGTAAAAGAAAAACACAAACTGTTGAACATCAGCTAAAACTGCTTCAAATAAGTAAAGACTAAATAACCTTTATAGAGCGATGACTTATTCCTCATCCAGTTTTCTTATGGCTTGACAAACAGGATCTAGAAATACCATATTCCTGAGGCGTTGTCTTTCTGTATAAAATTTAGGCCAGAGTTTAAAAATAGCTCCTTGAACATATCCACTAGGGTGACCGTGGAGAGGAGGATGGATACTATCCAAGTTCTCCTTTGAAAGTCCATCCCTACAAAACCTTATTTTATCCTCTCTATTCGTAGACATATAACCAGGTGAAGTACATTTACCGTTACAATTTTGTCTTCCACATTTGTTACAAGTGACCACGATGGCACGAGCTCTTCTTTTCATTGCACTACGACTGGTACCTGTTCCTGGTAAACCGACATCTTGACTAAAGTCACTCGGACGGATTTTCCCCTCTATCAACATTCTCACATCACAAGGGATGCCAAAACGCATAAGAATCCACAACCAAGTAATTCTAGCCTTGTATTTCTTTCTGAGAATCTTTTGGGAGAGTGATGGGAAATACTTTCTCAGGTGTTGGTACTTTGGGTCCAGATGAGATGAAAGAAGAGTAAATAGAAAGGAAAAATTAAGATAGTAAATTGCAGAATCTTAGAATTCTTTCTTCTTTTAGAGGAAAATAAGAATTTCTAATGAAAAAGAAGAGGATTTGCGATTTAGAGAGAAAATAACAAATTAAGAGGGAAAAAGTGAACTCGGAGAAATAAGCTCCTATGCACAGTAAACGTATATGTAAACATTAATTAAACCACTGTATATGACACGTATAGAGACCACGTGGGAGAGACAGTGTGAATCAAACTGATTTAAGATTTGAACTAGGCCCAAATGTTCTAAGTTGAAAATGGTCAGGTTGTTTCGGGCCTTAACACATTTAGAACGAGTTAAATAACAAACATAAAATTGAAAACCAATTTGTATAAATCTTAAACCCAATTCAAAGTCCACTATAGATAAAGTTAACTATAAACAACAAATCTAATTTAACGACAACAAGGATCTTCCTGAATGATATTTAAAATCATTTCATAATAACATAATCTTCCAGCAACTCAAATAATTTTGTTTTAATCAAAACCTTATTGAACAATGCATACACCCATATGTTATTCCTAATACTTAACATCTATCAATGGATTCATCATCATTACTACCAAGGGTTTAGAATGCGACTAACCTTGAAATCAATACGATTTACGTCTTGCAACGTAGACCATATCAATGAGCAAAGACACTAGATGTTACTACTTAAGAACATCTATAATCCCCACAATTCTACTTATACAATATATAATTTCCTCATATAACAAAACCTTAGGTAACCAAAAGATTCACTGATACACTTAAATACAATGTACGTAACGAAATATTCCAATTTTGAGATTCATGCATTCTAGACTTTACACAGTCTCAACAGACCAAAAGTCTAACATTTATCTCTCTCAAGATTCAATACCATGATTCCCAACTTATATCATATTCCTCGAATATATAGAACTTTTAAGAAAAGACATTGACACTTATGTGCTCCATCGAATCCACACATAATCATTACTTAGGTTTGAATCAATTACGAAAAATTTGGCATATCTATGTCAAACTTTAAAATCAATAAATCAAGCCTTATATTTCTCATTGTTTTTCACGAGACAAAAGGCTCTTAAATCCTCGTATCTATACGAATTTCTCATCGTTTATACGAATTAGATATGCTTATAGATCCTAATATTATACGAATCTCTCATAAGCATTCTACTTATAAACTCATTCCATATAATTATCATTCCCTTATAACTATTAATACTTTCCTTCTATAAAATTATTGTACTCATATAACTATTGATATTTTCATTCTATGGCATTTCCATGTTACATCCTTCTAGACTGTATAAATCAATGTGAAGGTTCATTTTGATGATGACAATAAAAATTCAGCTTCAAAACCATCTCAAAAATATATTTTTTTTAAAGTGGTGCTACACTCCCTAGGTTAACCGAACCTAGGCTCTGATACCAAAAATTCTGTAACGCCCCTATGTGGGGGTTAACAGTTTTTAATGAGATAAAATAAAAATAAATAATAAAAGTAAAACCTTAAAAATAAAATTTACCCGGGACTTAAATGAAAACTCTCAACTCAAAAAATAAAAATATAAACGACAAATAAACCACAGTTTTAATGTAGCACCTTAAATTTAATAATATAAACTGTTGTCATCATCATTTTAACCCTCAACACATTGTAATACAGTCACAGAAAGTAACAATTGATGCTTACATTATCATGAAGAACATTCTCAACAATTGAAGCAGTCCCAATGTAATATAGCTACATCACTTCCTCAACTATATTTCTCGTAGCCACCTCACACTTAGTGAGTCCTGAAAAGATATAAACATAAGGGAATGAGCAACACTATGCTCAGTAGAGAAAGCCATTACTCACCTCTATCATTACCATATTAAAATCTGCATGGTTAGTAAGTCACATCATATTTCAGATTATGAGGTTTATTATGATCACATCTTATGGATACCGTAGTTAATCATTACCAAGTGTCATAATTACACATTTATACAAATATTACCAATCATCATTGTTCCTAGGTATCCATGTTAAATTGAGTATCACTCAACTCATCGAAATCCAAATGGGCGCACTTGATCACCCTATAAACATTCCAAGGGTGTTCCGGTGAGGGGACATCAAGCCCCGAGTCCTCACCAAATCAATTCCTGTACAGTGTGTTCTGGGACTTTCAACCCAAGGAAGCGTCATCGCCTTCCCCCTATTTTACCTTTTAGGGTATTCATGCCCAAGGACGTAACCGTCGCCCTCTTCATGTCTCACAATTTCTCTATATTGAATCATTATTAATAGAGTTAATTTTCCTAACCATGCTTCTCAATTTATAATATGTGTCAATTCATTATGTTCCTCGCCGTACAATACAAGACGAGTCCATGTCATAGTTTCATATGTGATACACATATAATATCAGTTCAACATAGATATATATATATTGCGGCAAAACAATCAATTTTAATTCTATAAAAACCTCACAAAAGATGAGTAATAGAATCCCTACCTTTCAAGCTTATCAACAGTCTCTTAATCCTGGAATCAATTAACGTTAGCTCCATACTCCCTTGATCTTGAACTCCAAGCAAAACAGATCGAGTTGTATCTCGCTGTATCTACGAAGCATCCTCTGTAGTGCTCCTCGAGCGACTATGAATGGCTAGGAATGCTTCCTGGAGATCATACATTCTTGAAAACGTCATTCTGGACTCCGATACTGCTGCTTGAATCGCCTCGATTCGCGTGCAGTCGGTACCGGATGATTTTCATCGGAGTGGAATTTGCTCAAACGGAGGTCACCATTGCATCCAGAGCATCGAAACAAGTCAGGAGGCGGTCTCGGATCTTCGATCGGAGGTCCGGATCACAAAATCCCATTTTGGCCTTTGACCGGCCGTTGACCGGCGTTGACCACCGTTGACCGGCGTTGACCGACTTTGACCGTCGTTGACCGACTTTGACCGTCGTTGACCGGCGTCAATCGGGGTCCGTTGGCAGCTGGGCTCGGGCCTACCCCCCCTAAATCGACCCTTCTGAGTCCAATGGCGGGGTCAATTTCACCCAATTCTGCCTCTAACATAGCGGGTCGTGAAGTACAACGTCGGTAGAAATGGATGAGCTCCGATCTTGATTCTCCGACGATGGAAACCTGAAATTGGCTGAGGGCTTTTGCTACCCATCCTCCTATGAGCATTTCCCCTCATCCAATTTGAAGAAACGTGGCTGGGAAGAGCCAAAACGGAGGCTCCCGCGGCGGTTGACGGCGGCGTTGGCCGTTCTCCGGCGAAACCGGCTCCTTTCGTGCAATTGATCGAGGGGTTTTACTCCCCTTGATCCTCTGAACTCATTGGGAGGGGTGGTGTCAGTCACCTCCTCCGGCAAGGCGGAGTTCCACCATGGGGGCGGCGGTGCACGGCGGCAATAGGCGGGCGGAGCAATCCGGCAGTTGTTGAGCTGCCACCAAGGGTGGGTTTTGTTCCTCTCATCACGGTGGTCGTGTAGGAACAAGAATCACGTCGATCGGACGTCGGACGGCGAAGATATCTCGTCGGAAAGAAATGGGTTTTGCCGCCACTTTGGGCGGCGCGTGTGGTCTCCTCCGGCGGCGTTTTGGGCGGCGCGGCACCTCGTTGGACTCAGCTCGTCGAGAGCTTTCCATTGGTGCGGGAGGTGTCGAAAACGGATGCCGAAATCTCAGACGATCTTTGAGGAGAGAGAGAGAATTTTTTAGAGAGAGAAAGTAGAGAGAGAGAGAGTTTCGAATTATGAGAGATTTTCTGATTTTTTTATATATATACTAGGTAATTAATCTAATTACCTTAATACCCTTAGGAGAATAACGGGTGTCACAATGACAGATCACTCGTAAGGCCATCGTATGGCTTCACTACAACCCTTAGATGGGAAGTTTACCCTCCATTGGGATTGTGACACATGTAACTTGCCAATCTGACACAATTGTATGATGCACCTAGGTCACAGGGAGGACCCGTCCTATACCCAGTCTAAATGAGACACTATAAATAGGAGTATTAATTTCACCCTTAAGATAAAGGGACTCTCACATACCTACCTTAGCTTCTTTCTCGGCCGAACGGGTACCTAACTTGAACGTCGGAAAGCCCTTAGCTGACATCACACTGGTGCTCCCTTGACCTTCGAGGCGTTCCTTCTTCTTGCAGTTCACTCTGGGAAGCCAAAAAGAGCAGAAAAATTGGTCCGACCATCATGCGCAGCCACACATAGTGTTGATCAAAAGCAAGGCATCCACAGTAAATAGAAAAGTTACTAGATTAATTAGTTTTTCACTTATATTAAATAATCTTTTTTACCTTAATTAATTTTCCATTTATCTTGTAAATTTAATTTTTACTACAAATATTTCAAAACCTACTATTTACATACGGTTAGTTTTGTTAATGTATTATTTACTACATAATCCGCTATCGGGAAATTGGGCTATGGTGAGCCCGATTGGCTTTAGCCCCATGCCTGTCTATTTGGGCTTTTTATGTCTCAAACTCATAGGTCCAATGCCAAGCAAAGGCCTTGTAGGCCCAATAATGCCAGCCACAGATTTTACAGCTGGAATTATACAAGTTCCAGATAATGCCCCCAGATTTCATAAACAAAGTTGGCCAATGAAATGCTATAATTTTTTTGTTCTAAAAAATGCAATAAATTTCTTGGAAATGGCAAGAAACGAGTATAATTGCTGGATATTAACAGTAGGGGAAAAAAAAAAAAAAAGAAATGTAAAACGGGCAAAATGACCTTAAGAAAAAAAAAAAAAAAAAACCAATGAAAACCGTTGGCGCCGATGTCTTTCGCGTACTCAAAAATCCTGCTGCAATAAACTTTCCTTCTCATCAAAACACTTTCTTCTCTCTATAAAAATGGGTTTTACTTGTTTGATTGCTACGGATGAAAAATGGTCAGATTCGCTCACAAGCTCAAATCTTCGTCTTCTTGTTCTGCAATGAAGTTTGTA
Organism: Artocarpus heterophyllus; assembly: GCA_025403435.1. Taxonomy (NCBI): domain Eukaryota; kingdom Viridiplantae; phylum Streptophyta; class Magnoliopsida; order Rosales; family Moraceae; genus Artocarpus; species Artocarpus heterophyllus. The sequence continues at coordinate 1,967,936 of CM046348.1, read as the reverse complement.
TTTTTAGTATCCATTGCAGGTCTGCTTGGAGCTGCTCTCATTGCTGATTTTCTCTACGCTTCTTCAACTACTTCTCTTTCGTCCTCTTCTTCTGTCTATTTGTCTGTTGCTTCGAATTGGGCGCTGGAAAAAACTGGGATTATCGTTGGAACAAATCAAGACACCCACAAAGCTAGTAAGGTAGAGCGTTATATCTTCATACCCATTTTTTTTTTTTGTTTTGGTTCTTTTTCCACCGTGATTTGTTTAGTGGCATTTTGATCATAATGGTTACTTTCATTTGGTAATTGAATGTGGGGTTTTTGTTTTGGTTTATTTTGATTGATCAACTTTAGAAACAAGGTGTTGTTGAAGATAAGAAGGAGAGATTTTTATCAGCAACTTTTGCTGATTTACCTGCACCTGATTTACCATGGGAGGAAATGCCACCGGCTCCGGTTCCTCGTCTTGACGGAGCTGCGGTACAGATTAAGAATCTTCTATATGTTTTCGCAGGATATGGCTCTATTGACTATGTAAGTCCTTTTTTTCATTCAGATCAGGGGAAAAAATTTGCTTCTTTGATGTTCAAATGTAACATACTAGATCAGCCTGATGACGTGGAATCAACAGGAATAAGAGATAGACAGATAAATAAAACAGATAAAAAGGCCGAGAAAAAGAGAGAATTTGAATAAATAAACATGATTTTGAGCGCCTAATTATTAATATCTTGTTCTTGAAGTGAAATGTTTGTGTTTTGAATTCAGAAATCTGACTTCTGAGATTTGATGTTTTAGCCTTTTTATTACATATTTGTGTTGTAGGTTCACTCTCATGTGGATGTATTCAACTTTACTAATAACAAGTGGGGAGAGAGGTTTGACATGCCAAAAGAGATGGGGCATTCGCATTTAGGAGTGGCAACTGATGGGAGATACATATATGTTGTGTCAGGACAATATGGACCGCAATGTAGAGGCCCTACAGCTCGTACATTTGTGCTCGACACCGAGACCAAGAAATGGAAGACTATGCCTCCTTTACCTGCCCCTCGGTAATCCAATTTTCGTATGCTTAATTTGTAGCACTCTTTTGATTTGTTTTGAGAATTTTAATACTTAGTAGGGCCTTGTTTTAAGACATCAAATTTGTATTTTCTGTCAATTTTATATACATTTCATTTTGATGTGACTTTGATCAAATCTAACGTTCGGAAGCATGCACTATCGGTAGAGATGGCTCTTCATTTATTCTGCATTAGAGTTTGTTTCATAGTTTTTCTTAGTATGAGATGGTATTGCAGGTATGCTCCAGCAACACAGTTATGGAGAGGCAGACTCCATGTGATGGGAGGAAGCAAAGAGAATCGCCACACACCAGGGCTGGAGCACTGGAGTATTGCTGTGAAGGACGGCAAAGCATTAGAGAAACAATGGAGGGAAGAAATTCCAATTCTGCGCGGTGGACCTCATAGGTTGAAATTTATTTTGTTCACTTCACTGATTTATCATTGCCATTAGTATCATGTCTAGAGAATTGTACCATTGATTTCACCCAAATGATCTGGATTTTCTTACCAGATTCAATCTTCTAACAGGGCTTGTGTAGTCATCAATGATCGCCTCTTTGTTATTGGTGGTCAAGAGGGTGATTTTATGGCCAAACCCGGGTCGCCTATCTTCAAGTGCTCACGCAGGCATGAGGTATCATTATCTTGTACTTGCCAATTTGTTGTCCTTGGAGGGGCAAATAGTTGGCTGTAATGTTGTTTTTTATGCTCGCACCAATTGGTTATCATAATCTTTTTAGCATATGATGAAGATAGTACTGGTGATTCATTTGCATAACCTCTACAAAGCAGATATTCCTATGCATACCTGGTTTATTGTAGCAAGCTTGTTTGATAGGTGAGAAAAGTGAAAAAGTTTTAGGAGTGGAGGTATTATTGTAGGATTTTAGGACTATTGTAAACCCTTCAATTTTGATTACCTCACAATTTGAAGGGTTTCCTGATGGTACTTTATTTCCGCTCATTATTGAAGGAAAATAGACCAACCAAAGACAAAACAATAACTGTACAAACAAAGCTTTTCTTTCCCTTCCCTTGCATTTTATGCCAAAGAAGAAGAGTGATTTTTGTTTTCATTCATTCCTTTCATAGCTGAGGACCTCCATTTTTCTCTCCATTTTCCTCGCTTGGATTATCTAGCTTTCCATCCTCCCGATTTTCTTTCCCTCCAATCACACAAAGCCTACAATTGCTTTTACTTTTTTCAGGTGGTTTACAGTGACGTTTATATGTTGGATGATGAAATGAGATGGAAAGCTCTTCCTCCTATGCCAAAACCCAACTCTCATATAGAGTGTGCTTGGGTAGTTGTCAACAATTCAATCATCATCACAGGAGGCACCACAGAAAAGCACCCAATAAACAAGAGGATGATCCTGGTTGGAGAGGTCTTCCAATTCCATCTAGATTCACTGGTATTTATAATCTCATCTCTTTTCGTGATTTGAAAACTTAGTTGGAACTGCAAATTAAAATGACAAATTACAGCATGTGAGAGAAAACACTGTAGAAATATTAAATTGTGCTTTCAATGGCGTTCCCAAACCCTATAACTTGTTATTCCTTTATATTTTATGTATGTTTATGAAAGAAAATCACAAGCTTTTGTTTTTATCTGATTGCTAAAACAGACATGGTCAGTGATTGGAAAGCTTCCTTATCGTGTGAAAACGACACTAGCTGGTTTTTGGAATGGTTACTTGTATTTTACATCCGGTCAGAGGGATAGGGGTCCAGACAATCCGCAACCAAAGAAGGTCATTGGAGATATGTGGAGAACTAAATTGACTTTGTGATCTCATTTGTCAACATTCTCAGTCTCAGGCGTGAAAAGAGGGAAAATAGAAAAAGAGGGGAGATACCAAAGAAGAAGAAAGATCTGAACTTTTTTTATTTTTGTAAATACAAGAGTTCTGGAACTCTAATGATCTCTGATTGCATGCCATGTTATTTGTCTAACGAGCACTGTAGTGATTGCATGTTACCTTGTTCATCACTGCAGTCCGGATGTATGTTAAAAAAAAAAAAAAAGAACATGTGGTGATTGAATTTGTAATATATATTATTTGTTTTTGTTGAATATGTAATTAACAAGGTGTTTAGAATATCATTTTTAACTGATTATAAACAGTGTAAAACTTTTAGTAATTATAATAAAGAACAAAAAAACATTATAATGTAAAGCTCTTATATGTTACAATTTTTAAACGTAAAACGTACCTTCTAACTGATTGCTCAAATAGAACCCAAATCAAAGGAACAACTATTTGCCACGCCTCAAACCTTGGAGCCCCGGATAATAATCACTCAAGTATTACCCATTCAAAATTAGAATCAACATTTGAATTGGTACTCGCTCAGAAAATCAACATTTAAATGCTACCTGGTAAAAGACGGCATATTGACGTTGCCAGTGTGAACCAGCGTGAAGACAAATCCAAAGGCTAGACCAAAAATGGAGAGAACATTGGAACAAAATTGAATTAGCATTGATCATTTGCTTTACACTTACAAAAAAAAAAATAGCAGGATTTTATTAACAAACAAAATTACCAACATCCTTGATGAATCATTTTGTTCTACAAAGACTAGCGAGCTCGAGGATTCACAGAATACAGCCAAATTTTCCAAATTAAGGTAGCCAAATCTTCCAAATTTGATGCCATGCCAAGAAACGAGCGCAATTTTGGATTCACTTAAACACACACGACAATCTTCCCCTAATTCCTACTGGGGGTGCAGCGAAATTCTTTAATTTCCTTGATTATCAAATGACTTGCTGAATTTCGTAATCTAACTGCAAAGTAAAAGGAGCTTGCACATATTTAGGATATGGACTGAAGAAAGCACAATGCTGAATGTTAAAGCAATACTTGGCATCTGAACAGTAAACTTCAATCAGAAGTATGATCAACAATGCCACAAATGATAGAGAATATCAATAGATAATTAGCTTTTTTCAAAATAAATGAGCAATTGATACTTCTTCCTATAATCAAATATTTATAGCTTACTTTTCTAAGTCACATTCCTGGAATCCTTGATAAACTCACCTGGTTTATATTTATGTTCTTGCTTGTCGGCCAATATACCCAAGTGCTTATAAACCCACCGTTCTGCAATAATAGGTATCTCTGCAGAAGTTAATCCAGATCGGAAAGAATGGAAAGTGCAACAAGAAAATGCTTTCATGCTTGTATTCACACTCATGCACAGGAAAGACACAAGCCCAAGCAGTGAGAGTACCTTTATTTCAATAAAGGGGCATAAGGTGCTGGGCATGGTGATACAGTGTGATCTGGCAACTGGCTTATCAAATCAACCGTTGCTTGTAGGCATGCGTGAAGCATTTTCTTTTCCAGTCGGACAAGCTGTGTGGCAACTCGTTTCTTTGGATTCAAAGTAGGATCTGCCAACTGTAATAAAGAATGAAAAATTAAACAACAAGCCCTGATTCTAAATCTAATTTTCGAATTCAGCAAGAGTCAAAATTTACCAAAGATTCGTCTTCCTTCAAGGTAGTTGGGTAGCAAGCCAGGCGTGTCCTAAAATAATCAGCAAGTTGGTCCAACACTGCTCGTTCCATACAAGGGCTTACCTATCAACATCCAATACTTTTGCCGTTATGTTGAAAATTTGGCCTCTTGATAAGAAGAAGCTTTTATTGCAAACTAGAAAAATCTTCACAGATAACCGCACAAAACTTGGAATTTTCAGAAAGCCAAGGGACTGAAACATATCAACCACAATGAAGCAGGGTGTTACTTTTGTCAACATAGAAGTAAAAAAGAAAAGATAAACCACCTTTTATATAGATGGCCAAATTGAGTAATTAGTGTACGACCAAACATCTGAAAACACAAGTTTATTCTTCAAGAAAGCAAGGATAGTGGCTTTTAGTCATGTTTATCAAAACAAAATCTAATCCCCGAAATCTCAATGGGTTTACATCTCTTTCAAAGAAATGAAAACACAAAAAGCTTAAAACTTTAAATTAAAATCATTCAACAATACCTGAACGGGAATTTAATGAGATACACTTACCGGACAGACTGGGCCTTGAGAAGAGATAACAGATTGCATCTCTGAAGGATCTGAAACATAGCCCAATCGCAGATATGGAAGCATGTCCGATACAGCTTCTTTTTCCTTTCCCACATATATCTGAAGTGCAGATGCGTCAAAGAACAAATGTAAAATAATCATGCAAATAATTTATATGGTAAAAAAGAGTCAATATTCATACGTGAAAAACTTGTATGGATTGTTTTCCATTTCTCTGAGCGACCAATCTTTTATCCTGATATTGAGGATCACCCCTGTTCAAAGCAGCCTGGATCATATGCAGCATGAAAATTATTCAGCAAGATTGATACAAACAGAAAAACATAAAACAATGACTTCCAGGTTTTACCTCAACCACCAGACGGTCATAAGAATTATCCTCGTCAACAAACCCATAGTTTAAAAGCAATTTTGAATTAGGTTGTGGCCCGCACCTGAAAAAAGCAACCAACTTTTCATATGCTAAAGAATAGCAGCAAGGAAGTAACTAAGTAAGCACTCCCAAAAGTTATTAAAGAAGAAATTTGCAATCTAGTCAACTCCATGCAGCTAAATAAAAAATCATACCAAGCAACAATAGATTCCCCAGCCTTATACGGGCGATCCACCACCAGTTGAACTGCATCATCAACAGCAGTTAACATTGCCTTGCATTTGCTACTATAAGCTAATAGTGGGGGCCCAAGGGGTATCAAAGCAAACCTTCGAGCCAGGCTGACTTTCTGAGACATATGAGAATACAACTTGTAATAAGATTGAAAAGCAAGAAAGTGCATAGGCATAATCACTAGAAATTAATAAAATGCAACATGAAAAATCACCATGCTCGCTCAAAAGCAGTATTGAAGCACCACCAATACATTGGAAACATCCACCAATGGCTGTTAAGGAAAAGCATTATTTCTAATCTATCATGGTGTCCGAAATAGTGCAAACATTAAAACTGTTAAAAAGCATTGACATCACAAAACATACAATCTGATGTGAAAGAGTCATGTGGAGGAATGAAGCACCAGAACAAATAACATTGGGCTCGTTAATCCAACAGCAGCAACAACCAAAAGGAAAAAATTACCTGCAAATGCACAACACAGGACTGTACAGCAACGAAAGCTTGCTTGAAAATTTTAAAAGGGAAAGCCTCAGTAGGAATATCATAAGGATATTGCTGAAAAAACAAATAAAGAAACACAATTATGTCATACTTTTAAGAAATAAGAAAACTTCATTCAGTAGCCAGAATACATAATGCAAACAAGAGTATAACCTGAAAAAGAGATCCAGCCATAAACCAGACAGTGTCGAGCTCATTATATTCCCTTTTAATTCCTTCATCCCTTTCAAGCACTTCAGCCTGACATAAGGGAAAGCCAACAATTTTAAACATACAATCGACAAGCATCCCTTTAATTTACAAAGTGAATAAAAAAATGTAGAAATTGATATAAAAGCATTCATCTTACAATTTTTAAGGGAATACAAGAATAAGTACCTTAGTACGGCTGCCTGTCAAGTAATCTAGTTCAGCTTCTGACCATAAAAGAGGAGATTCCACAGCCAGTTGTCCCCTTGCTCGCTGACGATCAAGCTCTTTTATGTAAGGATACCAAAATGAATTCTTTCCTTGCTTCTTTTCATACATCAGATACAGTGCCAGGCATGCCAATTCCGACAACTTACTTGTAGTCAACAATTCCGCTGCATGAAGAATAAACCAACTGATATAAGTATGCTCCTTCATTCGTGCAATTCAAATGCATCTTCATTTACGCTGTAGATTCATGTTCTATATGGTACTCTTAACAAAAGGAAAGATATATTTAATTTCTCCATGTATTTAAATGAGGAAGAGTGCTAAACCACCCCTCCCAAGATCCTATAAAAATCCATTTACCCTTAAGTATTCTTCATAATCAATAAAAACATAAAACGCCAAAACCGTAATCTCAGCTTTACATTGACTTAATGTTAGACCCTTGATTGGCCCACGTGGAACGTTCAAAATGAACGTTAACCGGCGTGTGGTTATTGAAACAATTAACCACCCTTGTCAACTCTATATAAACCATGTGATGGTCACGGTTCACAGTGTGAATTCAGTTTTCTTGGTCCCTGGGCATACAATTCATAAAAAAACAGAATACACCATCCGAGAGAGAGTTGTTAGTGCTAAAAAAAAAAGTCCAAAAACACAGTGTGAAAAATATCGTCCGTCTAGGGGTGGAATTGCAGAGTAATGGCAATAGCGGGAGGTAATACTACACGATCCAATTTGCTTCCACTTTTATGAATTCGATTGTTTGTGAATGTTTTGTGTTCATCATTTGGCATCAGAGCCAATTTAAAAATGCCTCTGCCTTGCTGTAGTATATTCAGTTTTGAACTGTTCATGTAAAAATTTTTTTGGTGATTTCAGGTTTTTCATTTTGGAGTTTTTTAGTGAAAAATAAAATTAGAAATCATTAAGATATAAGATTTATAAGATTTTTGCAATTTGAAACGTCAAAAACGGTGTTCGGAATGCTTAGAAACCTTTAGGTTTCATAACGGGTTGCAACCGGGTCAAGAAGACCCGGGTCAAGAAGACCCGGCTCAAGGAAGAAGACGAAGCAAACGACGTGTCGTTCAAGTCGTTTTTGCCCTTCACTGGGCGAAACGACATGTCCTTTACTTAAGAGGACACGCGCGGTTCAGTAATGAAACGACAAGTCGTTTTGGGTGTCCCAACCCTAAAACGACAAGTCGTTTAATAAAGGCAGAAAATTTAAAAAAAAATGAATTTTTTTTAGGCACATTTTTTCCAAATATTGTTTATTTGGGATTTAAGTAAAAACCTTGTTTTATGGTTTTGTTTTGAAATGGTAAAAATTATATGTTGTTTTGTATGTATAATTCATTGCCTGTCATGCATACAATATTGCGTTAAATAATTTTAGTATATTGAAATTAATTTGTTTGTTATGTGCTAAATTTATTATGCATAATTCTTGTGCTAATTTATTTTTATATGTATAATTTTGTGTTTTATTATACATGTCATTAAGTCAAGTTGTTGAGCACAAATTTAGATTTTGTTCATAATTTTTGTATTGCCTATGGAATATACAATTTTTTATGAATAATCTTATGAACAAAATTAAATGTCTGAGTGATCCATATGATTTTGAATAATTAAAGCTTAGCCACAGCACCTCTAATTATGAAAATTATATATTAATTGGTCTAGGATCACATTTGGTTAAAAGACATTTATTGCAATTAGTTGTACTCAATATGATAAACTTTATCCCACAGGAATTGTTATTATATTAGTATGACTAATTGGGATAAAATATCAAATTATATTTTCTAATTTACCTACAAGTATTAGAAAAGGGAACATAATTTGATAGTTTTATCATACAGTAAAATGAATCTAATTGAATTAGAGCTTTAGCCCACAGGCAAGTTTTATGTGGCTAGATTCATGATTTTATGCATGATTTACATTGGTAAAGCATGATTTATGTCTATTAGTCTCAATATTTTGAATCATGAGCATGTTTGTTTTAATTATGCAGTCATACAATCTGTGAATTTCTCTAATGTTCGATGTGATATCCTTGAGTTGAAAGAGGATAACTATAAGGTCTGAAAAGAGAGAATTCTCCTTCACTTGGGGTAGATGGACATTAATTATGCTATAAGGAAAGACGAGCCCGTAATCACTGAAACTAGCACTCAGGATGAGATTGCTCTTTATGAACGTTGGGAGCGATCTAATCGCCTTAGCGTCATGTTCATAAAGACCAACATCTCTGCTGGCATACGTGGTTCCGTTGAACCGTATGACAAAGTCCGGGCATTACTGAAGGCCATTGATGAGCAGTTTGAAACTTCAGATAAGGCACTTGCCAGTACCCTAATTATGAGGTTCTCGTCCTTAAGGCTCACCAATGTGAGAAGTGTGCGTGAGCACATCATGGAGATGAGGGACATAGCGGCTCAACTTAAAAACCTTGAAGTGAATATGTCTGAGTCTTTCCTAACACCCTTCCAAAACCATATGGGCCCTTTAAAATTTCTTACAACACACATAAAGACAAATGGTCAATCAATGAACTTCTGACCATGTGTACTCAAGAAGAAGGGCGGTTGATAATGGAAATGGGTGAAACTGCACTGACAACGACTAAGGGAAAGAATCAGAATCAAGAGCATAATCAAGCCAGAAATAAGGAAAAAGGTAAATTACCTCCCAAAGCTGTCATTAAGAAAGAATCCAAGTGTTTGTTCTGTAAAAGAAAGGGACACATGAAGAAGGATTGTGGCAAATTTCAGAGTTGGCTTAAGAAGAAAGGTAATCCAATCTCATTTGTTTGTTATAAATCTAATATGGTTGATGTTGTTTATAACACATGATGGATTAATTCCGGATCTACAATCCACATTACGAATACCTTGCAGGGCATGCGAAGCCTAAGGAAGCCAGTGGCAAGTGAACAATGCATTTATTCTGAAAACAAGATGCGTTCACATGTAGAGGCCGTTGGAACGTGCAGGTTAGTTCTAAGTAGTGGTTTCATTTTAGATTTAGAAAAGACATTTTATATTCCATGTTTCTCTAGAAATTTGATTTCTGTATCAAGACTTGTACCTTTAGGATATTCCTTTACATTTTCAGAAAATTCCTTCAGTTTATTTTATAAATCTGATCTTGTTGGGAATGGTATCTTGTCTAATGGTCTTTTCTCTATTAATTTGCAAAATGAACCAACTTATACTGCTATGCATGTTCAATCTGGCATTAAGCGTTGTGTTATAAATGAGGATTCCCCTATGTTGTGGCATCGGAGATTAGGACATATCTCTATTGAGAGAATCAAGAGGTTAGTGAATGACGAAGCACTCAGTACTTTGGATTTTACTGACTTCGAGACTTGTGTGGGTTGCATTGAGGGAAAGCTAACCAACAAGTCTAAAAAAGATGTCAAGAGGAGTTCAGAAATATTAGAGATCATATATTCAGATATTTGTAGTACAGATATGGACTCATACGATCCGAAATACTTCATCTCTTTCATAGATGACTACTCACGATATATGTATCTCTACTTGCTTCATACAAAGGAAAAGCATTGGACGCCTTTAAAGTTTTCAAGGTTGAAGTAGAGAAACAGTGTGGAAAACAAATAAAGATCGTGAGAACATAGAGGTGGAAAATATTATGGTAGATACACTAAGGATGGACAAGCTCAAGGTTCATTTGCGAAATTTCTTCAAGAGCATGGGATAGTTACCCAATACACCATGTCTGGTTCCCCATATCAGAATCGTGTGGCAGAGAGAAGAAACCGAACATTAATAGACATGATGCGGAGTATGCAAAGTAACTCCAATCTTCCTAAATCCTTGTGGACTGAAGCTCTTAAGACGGCTATGTACATATTAAACTAGGTTTCGACTAAGGCTATCCCAAAGACGCCATTTGAGTTATGGAAAGGTTGGAAACCAAGTTTGCGACATATACGCGTTTGGGGATGTACATATAAAGTAAGAGTGTACAACCCACAAGAGAATAAGCTAGATCCGAGGACCATTAGCGGGTATTTCGTTGGATATGCCCAAAGGTCTAAAGGATATAGATTCTACTGTCCAACTCACAACACTAGATTTGTGGAATCAAAGAACGTCAAGTTTCTTAAGAATGACCTGATTAGTGGGAGCGATCAATTTCAAAACATAGTTTCTAAAAGAGATCATATTGAAGCTCAACCATCTATATCAAACGATATGTTGATTATTGTTCATAACACTCCTATAGTTCAACCGAGTGTCGTGCAACCGATCGTTGAAGTTCTACAAGCTGCTGATAATAATCTGGAAGGTTAAATTGCTCAAGAACCACTGGAAACAATTGAGCAACAAGTTGAACAACAGATTCCCCAAGAGAATGTTGAGTCAACATTAAGGAGATCTACTAGAGAAAGAAAATCAGCAATTTCTAGTGATTATGTTGTGTATCTACAAGAATTGGATTACAACATATGAGCCAAAAAGATCCCAAAACGTTTTTACAAGCCATAAGTTGCCAAGAATCGAAACTTTGGTACAATGCTATGAAGGATGAGATAGATTTTATGGCATTTAATGGAGTCTGGTATCTTATCGAGTTGCCTGATGGTGCAAAAGCCATAGGGTGTAAATGGGTCTATAAGGTGAAGAAAGGCTCATTGGGCAACATCGAAAGATATAAGGCAAGACTCGTCGCCAAAGGGTTCACTCAAAAAGAAGGAATCGACTACAAGGAGACCTTTTCCCCTGTATCTAAAAAAGATTCTCTCTGCATCATCTTGGCAGTCGTTGCTCATTTTGAGTTAAATTCACAACAAATGGATGTGAAAACAACATTTCTCAATGGTGAACTAGAGGAAGAGGTTTATATGAAACAACCAGAAGGATTCTCCTCTAGTAATGGTGAGCAATTGGTATGTAAACTTAAGAAGTCCAAATATGGGTTGAAGCAAGCCTCCCGTCAATGGTATTTAAAATTCCATGACGTGATCGCTTCATTTGAATTCGTAGAAAACATCATGGATCAATGCATATACCAAAAGGTCAGTGGAAGTAAAATTTGTTTCCTTGTCCTTTATGTGGATGACATTTTGCTTGCAACCAATAACAAATGTATGCTACATAAGATGAAACAATTCCTCTCTAAAAACTGACATAAAGGATATGGGTGATGCATCCTTCGTTAGAGGCATTAAGATAAATAGAGACAGATATAAGGCATTTTGGGTCTGTCTCAAGAGACCTATATTAACAAAGTTTTAGAGAGATTTCGGATGAAAAATTGTTCACCAAGTATAGCACCCATTGTGAAGGGTGACAGATTCAATTTGAATCAGTGCCAGAAAAATGACCTTGAAAGAGAACAGATGCGCAACATTCCATATGCTTCAGCTGTTAGAAGCCTTATGTATGCTCAAGTTTGCACAAGACCTGAAATTGCATTCGCTGTAGGAATGTTGGGCAGATATCAAAGTAATCCAGGATCAGACCACTAGAAGACTGCAAATAAGGTGATGAGATACCTATGTACAGACGGACTGATAATTTGGAGTTATTGGCTACTCTGACTCTGACTTTGCTGGCTGCATTGATTCACAGAAATCAACTTCCGGATATATGTTCATGCTAGCTGGTGGAGTTGTTTCATGGAGGAGTGCCAAGAAAACCATGACTGCTACTTCTACTATGGAGGACGAGTTCGTGTCTTGTTTTAGGGCTATCTCGCATGGTGTATAGATCAGGAGTTTCATTTCTGGGCTTAAGATTATGGATTCTATCTTTAGGCCATTGAGAATATTTTATGACAATTCAGCTGCTGTTTTTATGGCTAAAAACAACAAGAGCGATAATCGAAGCAAACACATCGACATTAAGTATCTAGCCATAAGGGAGCATATTAAGGACAAAGCAGTGGTCATTGAGCACATATGCACTGAATTGATGATTGTCGATCCCTTGACTAAAAGCATACCAGTAAAATTTAAGGATCATGTGGACAGAATGGGACTTAGTTCCCTTGTGTAGTGTAATTTTGTTGTACTTTGTAATGAAACTCTATATTTATGATATTTTCTCATTTCAGCTTAAGTTAACTGCACAACTTTATTTCTGAGAAATATCACTAAAGTTTGGACCTAGAATAAACATAGGGTTTGTTCATTAAGTTACATGGGAAAATCTTGAGAGATAAGATATATTGTAATACATGGAAGATAATACTCGTCATTTAGAGGACTTGTCACCATGATTCATGTATTTTATTTCTTAGTATAATAGTTGATGGAATGTGTGGGCCAAGTGGGAGAATGTTAGACCCTTGATTGGCCCACGTGGAATGTTCAAAATGAACGTTAACCGGCGTGCGGTTATTGAGACAATTAACCACCCTTGTCAACTCTATATAAACCGCGTGATGGTCACGATTCATAGTGTGAATTCAGTTTTGTCGGTCCCTAGGCATACAATTCATAAAAAAACAAAATACACCATCCGATAGAGAGTTGTTAGTGCTCCAAAAAAAGTCCAAAAACACAAAGTGAAAAATATCGTCCGTCTAGGGGTGGAATTGCAGAGTAACGGCAATGGCGGGAGGTAATACTACACGATCCAATTTGCTTCCGCTTTTATGAATTCGATTGTTTGTGAATGTTTTGTGTTCATCACTTAAAGCTCAGATCTCTCACTTCACAAATGAAGTATACAAAATAGTTGGGCATTGCATTAGTCATATCCTAGTAAGGTAAAAGAGGAACTCAAACAATCCCAACAAGAAAAGAACGTAGAGTTTCATGCATTCTTTTGCCTCCAATGAAAAACCACACCGCAGAGCACAATCCAAAGGATCAAGGACAAGTCTGGTTCGCTAATATGGTAGTATGTTTACGTTTTTGGTTTGCAATCATTAATAGTTTACTGCTTATTGGTTGACATGATGCGAAAATTGGCAAGAGGTAGGTCTACATAAATTAAGGTTTTGAGAATGGAACTAGGGAGTTTAGAGTGAAAGTGGAAATATTTTGTTTGAGAGCATGCGGTAAAGAAAATTTAATTCCATTTAGCAACTAATCACCCAACCTATCAAGTTTCATATTTTTCCTTAATCCGATGAACGCATACAATAAAAAAAAAAAAAATCAAGAAAAGTCACTCACATGCATTTTAGATAAATGATTAAAAGAAAACCGACACATCGCAACAAAGTCACCAATGCACCTTACCAACGGTCTCGTTCCCCAACACTCTCTCAAGCGTCACGACCAGGGAATTCGGCACAAAGAACGCAACATCCCCAGCCTCCAAGCAAGAAACAATCCATTAATTCCCCATCAAGAATTCAAGAACAAACAAAACCCAAAAAAAAAAAAAAAAAAGCCAGAGAGAATTTCACATTTCACCGGAAGATCTTCGCTTGCAGCAACGTAATGAATAGGCCTGTGCTTCTCGTCATGCGAAGGCCTCTCTTTGAGCACAACCTTACAAGGCGGGAGGCCATTCTTGTGCATCCAAGATTTCAAATCCGCCACATCCTCCTTCCGCGAGCCGGCGACCAAGGTTTCGGAGCTCGACGCGGCGCAAGAACTTCTCTGACCATGGAGCGATATAGGGTCCTTCTTCCGAGCGGAAATCGAGACGACTCTGGAATGGACCATGAGAGGTCGATGCGGAGACGAAGAGCGAACCGGAGACCAAATGCACCTGTCGTGCAGAGAGGCGACTTCCATGGTTGAAGTAGCAGTTTAGGACTAGGGTTTTTTCAGCTTCGATTGAGGCTGAGAAGAAGCTTTTTTCAGTTCAGAGCTTGAAATGAAATTGAGATATTTTTGACGGATTTTTTCTTTTTTCTTTTTTTTTTAAAGCGTTATAGATAAGAGGCCTAAAAGGAACAGACAAGGAAAATGGCGGTTTGGGTTTTGTGTGACTTGTGAATGACTACTGCTGATCGGAGGGAACCAAAAATCTTGTGTGCTGCTCCCTACTTGTCCAACTGAATTGCCTTTGTAAGGGAGGTGTCGTTTAAAAAAAAGTACAAAAAGTGTTGTTAGAATTATAGTTACATTTAAAAATATTATAATATATAAAAACGGTGTGTTATAATAATTTTTTATTTTTTACTATAACATATAAAAATTTTACTTTATTTAATAATTATAATCATGATTTTAAGTGAGATTGTCAGATACCCTATAAGAATAAAAAATAAAAAAACATATTTTTAAAATTTTTTAAAGTAAGTACTAAATTTTAAAAAATATTTACACTAAATAACAATAAAAAAAATTATTGATATTTTTTAACTCTTAATAAGTAGATAAATAAAAAAATTATAAAAAAAATGTATATTTATTACCATTTACGATAAATATTTTTAAAATATATGATTTATAGATAAATTTAAACAATAATCTTGAAAAAATAAATATAAAAAACCAAACGTAAGGGCTTTGTTTAAGAGAGTTGGAACTCTAGAATCCCAATCTCAATAATGTAAAATTTTTATAAGTTATAATATAAAGTTCTTAGGAAAATTGGGTTGGGTGATCTTTCAATGGCTTTTTAAAAATAAATGATCATAACTTTTTAAAAATAGACAAATAATCATTTATCAGTGATAAATTAAGTTTATCTGATCGAATTTATTAGTATTAAATTCGAAGAGTTTAGTAGCTAGACTATTTCCTTAATTTAAAAAAATTATAGTCATTTATTTTAAAAATACTTTTAAAAATATTATTTATATCTATAAACTAGAGTATAAAACTCTCGTATATTATAACTTTTAACTATTTATGTATGTGATTTGTGTCCATTTATATACGTTCTTAAGGAAACTGACGACTCCAACTAAAAATTTGTCCTTTGATGCATGTGTTACGTATTCGTCGCAGGTTGCTCCTGCAGAGCTAGAACAGTTACTTCAGTCCCATCCGCAGATTCTTGACGCTGCTGTGATACCGTAAGTCATGCTTTAAACTACTATATATGCGTCTGCAGGTTTTACTTTGATACGCTGGTTTTTCTCTACCTAGCACAAGGATTATGCATATAGCTTGACAATTTGTGATGACATGGTATTAGATATCATATGAGGGCATAAATATGTCTGTGGTCTCTAGTAAATCAAAGGTGTTTCGGAACAAATTTAAATGGAGGTTTGGTACGCGGGTTCGGAATGATATAGTTTAAAACTTTATGGTTTGAACTGTGAGTTGTAAACTATAGTTTTGAATTGGCGTTTGAAACGTAAGAGTTCAAAACGAGAATATCAAGTTTAAAACGATAACTGATGTTTAGAAAAATATGATTTATGAAAAGAACACAAGAATGTGAATGGTTTTTACTGTAAAATATGGTTCAAACCATGTGAACTTGGGGAAGACAAAGTTTGGATTTTTGGGAGTTTAGATCATTTTAAAACCGCTTCTATGGTTTAAACTGGCCTTAGTTATTACTCAATCAAACCAAATGTCGGTTTTAACCGTCCGCATGGTTTGAACTGGTTGAACCTACGCACCAAACACCTTTCTTAACTGATCATAAAAGGTATTGGCAGATACCCTGATGAAGAACAAGGTCAGATATGAAATACCCATGGCTATTGTGGTAAGGCAGCCTAAAAAGCACCCTCGGCGAAGCAGAGGTCATGACCTCGTTGCTAAGCAGGTGAGAACATATTTGCATTTTAAGGAAGCCTAGGTATATTCTAGACGCTTTGCAAGAATGCTACGAATCCATGGTTTGGAATTGTAAAATTGAACTATTAGTTCTCTGCCTGGCGGGTAGCGTTTGTGGATTCCATGCCCAAGACTGCATCTGGAAAGATACTAAAAAGAATTGAGGAAAATCTTTGTCCCTGGATCTTTGTCTAAATTGTCATGCTTGTAGCCGTCTATGAGTAATAAAATTCTTCAAAGGAAAAAAGAAGAAGTAATAAGTGGTCTATAAACAGTTATAGGGCCGGCAATTTGGGTCACGATCCGATGACACGACACGAACCCGACACGAAAAATGCAAGTTAGGGTTGGGAAAATAGGCCTCGGGTCGGAATTGGGTTGAACCCGTCTGACCCGTACAAAAAACGGGTTAGGTTCGGGTCAATCTGAATCAACACGAAATCAACCCAAAATAACCTGCCAAAAATGTGTCGAAATAAGGTTGACCTGAAAATTAACCTGAAAATTGTTAATCAACCCGTATAATCCAAATTGAACTCGTGTGACCTTAATGTAACCCATATGACCTGAAATTAATTTTAATGTGTCAAATTAGTCTAACATTTGTTGTTATCTAACTTGACATGATTCTAACTTCTAGCATATTTGTTTTGTTAAACTTATACAAAGTTTTCTTAACTTTTTTGATGATTTTGTTTTGTTGGGTTATTGTTTATTTTATAGACTTATTGTTGGGTCTATCGTGTTGCAGGTCTATCGGGTTTAGCGGGTCAGTGTGTCGTGTCAACACGAACATGTACAAAATAGTATATTGGCAGATTGCAGTGGTCGGGTCAACCCGTCTACAAATTAGGTCGTGTGCGGGTTGGGAGTTTTTTGACCCGTCGGGTCACGAGTCGGGTTGGAGGTGACGTATTGACTGTTTATATGAGGGTCCGAACCCGACCCGTGGACCCGAATTGCCACCCTTGTACAGTTAGAATTCAAGTAATCATGCATTCTTAAAACTGTTAAATAATGTTATAAACTCTTAGCAATTGATGAATCACTTTTGTTGCTGCACATCGTGATAATGGTCCTGGATACTAGATAACGATGGTTCTCTTGGAGAAAAAAAATGGAGTCAAATTTATTGAGGTTTTTTCTATATCCAACTGTATTAAATATAGTATAATATGAGTTGAAAATCAAACCGTATATAGACCTAATTAATGTCAATTAATCGAAGATTTGTTATGAAGTTAACGTATGAAAACGTATACGACTATTAACATTTCAGCTAACATCAACGGGAGGAACTGCAACTTTATACTAGCATCAATGAGAAGATATTTAAAGGGTGTTTGGCAAACAAAAATTAAGTTCAAATACTACAACATGTGAAAATTTTACACTATAATATATAAAAATTGTATACTGTAACATACTTTTACTTCACACTGTAACATGCGAACGTTTTATAATGTTAATAGTTTAGATTCATGAGTTTGAATTTATTTACCAAACACAAGTTAAAGCCGACGATGAAATGAGCTAGCAATCACAAAAACATCAAACAAGTAAAATGCACGATTATAACAAAACCCTCTCTTCAAATGAGCATCAATCGATAACAAACCGTACAAGATATACAAGGAAAGGCAAGTCCCCGTTTACAAACATGAAGACTAAAAATACAAAGTAAAATACATAAAATCAGAGATTTTCAACACCTACCTTGACCGTACAATAAAGAAAGGGAAAAAAATGAATACAAGCATTGCCAAAAAATTATATTCAAACCTTTTCTTTTAATTACTAAAAAGGAAAACCTTAACCAACTTTGGTATCTCTATCTTTACACAGCATGTGCCACTCCTGGAGCACTGCCGCTTGAAGAGAAAGATGCTCAACCTCCTCTGCGGTTAACTTCGACAAAGTTTCAGGGCCCTTTTTCTCCTTTTCTTCACCGTCTTTCTTCTTCTCCTTCTTTTTGTCCTCATCTTCTTCCTCCTCCACCTCAATCTCTTCTTCATCATCCTCCGACTTGGGAACCTTGGCTTTCGGTCGAGCTGCCTTTAGCAACACTATCCTTTCCATCGAGATTCTGAGCCTCTCAGCAGCAGCCAACTTCACTTCATCCTCAGGCATGTATTCGACACCACCATCAGTGAGGTCATCCAACCAACCTTGCAGATCCGATCCAATCTCCTTCGTTATTGATGCATCAGAAGCTCGAGCCACAAATTTACATATCATAGTAGTTGTCTCGTCACCAAGATCCACATTCCTGCTCACTTCACTGGCTCCAAATATCATCATGCCCAAAAATCCACCATACCAAGTTTTCGCAGCAAGACAAAGCTGTGCAAGGAGGGGGCAATCAAAACATATCATATAGTAGCTCAAGGGTCAAAGCCCTACCATCAAAGTTTGCAATAACCTAACATTCCAACAATCTAAATCCATAACACCAATTACTCTGACGCTTTTGATTCTATAAACAACATTTTAATTTGACCAAGTTCGTTAATGAGTTACTAGCCAACCAAACAAAACTCATCCCATTGACGAGTGCTCTTTTAGTTTTAACCAAGAGGAAATTAAAGCGAAGATTTCAAAATACAACTAGCACAAACTGATTCAGTTTAGCATATTTAATTTGTCTCTATCTAATACAGAGAAGATATGAAAGAATCAAGAGGAGTACGCTTCCAAAATCAGAGAACACGATGGTTCAAAACTAAGACAGAAAAAGACATAATTACCTGAAACCCGGCCACCGTTCTTATTATGTGTGAACAAACTCTGTGAAATGGCTTCGATGACAGGGATTTCAGCCCACTCAAGAAAGGAGACGCACCATATTGTTGAGCAGCAGTAGCTTTGAAACCACTTCCTTCATATGTATATGTACCAGTGTACTCTACAATAGCAGGCAAACTAGGCCATAGTCGGAAGAACTCGACTGGTGATATTATGTGGGGCAAAAGAAGCTCTGTGAGCGGAATTTTGTATGGTTGACACCTCAAGATGACAGGTTCCCCTAATTCTGGCCTTAGACTTCTCTTTTGTCTCATTATTTGAGGATCTTCTTCAGCATAGTCACCTTCATAATCTCCAGCTCCACCGCTACCATAGAAAGGGTAGTATAAAACTTGTACCCAAAGGGCAGATCTCTCAAATTGGGAGACACCTACAGTAACGCTGCATAGTACTGGGTCCTAGGAATGAGATCAACAAGCAGGCAGATAAGAAATCGCATTGTCAACCGTAAGAATCAAAACATGAAAAAGCAAACAGATACTAACACTCTCCTTGGGCAATCAATGGTAAGAGAAATTGTTCAAGAAAATGAAGATTATGAAGGGGAAAAATATGCATTCTTAATATGGGATGTAACCTGTGATACAAGATTACGCAACTGCCGCACTGCTTGAGGAGAGCCATCCATAAAATACAGTGCCCCGGATAATCCAACACGAATGTCCACCCGGTTTAGTTCAAGCTCAGTTAAATTCAAGACCTGCATGTCATATATTGAGAGCAAGAATGCTATCGAGATAGATGGTATAAAAATGTCAAGACAGAAAGCAATCTTTTCTATATCATTGGTTTATGGAAAGCACTACTCATGGACAACGGGAATATGCTTTCAGCATGATCTACTAACATAATTAACCAGGAAAACCTTTCTATAGGGAATTGATATTCTCTGGTTTTAACCGAGCCAAAGGGTGATTTCTCAGATTAGCCACATTAGTTTTCCAATTGGGTGGATGACAGCAGTAGCAAGTAGTATAGTTTCTCTGACAGCCAAAAACAGAAAGGTTTTATTGCCACTAAAATAGCAATAAAGAGACCAGTTCTAACCTTCAAATGCAGAGTGATCCTTCCATCAGTAGAGTCCGTTAAGTGATATGCTTCGACATAGCAGGGGTCACTGCTACCAGTCAAAGTGATTGCAGTGGGAGGGACTTTGAGAAACGCAGAGTCAACTCCCTTTGTCAGCAATAGAGTTAGTTCACTGGGGTCTGGCCGCCAAAGCTCTAAAATAGCATTGTGAACCAATCCTTCTAACTTCCTATCCTGGGCTGCAGATGCTTCATAAAACTGAACAGTTAGTTTGTGGTGGCTAAATGGATAATCACCTCTTGCTTCACTTACGCCTGCCCACCTGAAAAATAAAATTAAAATCACTTCAATATAAATGAAATTTGTGTTTTAGAACATTAAAGAGAGAGAGAGAGAGAGAGAGAGAAAGAGAGAGAGAGGGGGGATATGATAAACATAGTAAACAGACAGCCCATAATTAAGCAGCAAGATGCTATTTTATTCATGAGCCGAAGATATTTTGTGTATCCAGAGATAGATTAAAGAACACATATGCTCACTTGCTTTCTGGATGACTAGAAGCATATTTGATTCTCTGCAGTATCAAACGGCATTGATGCTTGTTGACAGAATCAGCCATGTTACTGCTTCTAAACTCTTCAAGTTCTTTAGTCAGTAACGCCCCAGCCCTTGCATAGCGTGATCCTAACCTCTGAGCACATAAAAGAAGTGCCTGGACATCTAGAAGCCTATTTGTGGTATCTGTGGATGAATCCAAGGTGAACAAAACTTTGTGGATATTGGATATAATTATGTTCAGCGGATCCTCCGGGTCATCAGCTAGAAGCGGATCCAAGCCTTCTAGATCTATGTGTTCCGAAACAGCCCAAATAACACGGGCACATATTCTTGGGGTATTGATCTGCCGAATGGAGGAAAGTTTAATGAGATAAACCTCATAAATGCTTTACAGATGGTTTAAACATAATCACATAAAGAAACTGCTATACCTCACGTAAATCTTTCACAAGCTCACGTTGCAAGTTTTGCAGCCTTGTCTCGTTTAGAATTTGATCCTGCGAAGCTCCATCCTTAACTCTTTTAACACCTCCCCTTGTATCATATATTTGGCACAACCTAACAAGCAACTTTAAGTAACAATCAATCGCATATGTTCGCCCATCACAATCCCATTTGACACAAGGCCTACAAACTTCCACTACTTCCAAAGCAGGTTCAGTCCAATTCAATGCACCATAACCCGTTCCATATGCCAAAGCTCCAATAACCCTGCTTTCCATACCCGAGCTCTTTTGTTCAGGCAAAGGTAGAGACAGCTGAAAGCAGCTTTCCACCAAAGACGCCACAAGCTCCTCTCTAAATAAGCTTTTATTTGTTACATTATGAAGATCGTCTTTTATTCTAACATCCTCAAAAAGAGAAGCAATATCAGTTCCAGCAACAGGTTTCTGCCCTCTTCGCACACTTTCCTTGGCAAAAAGATCTACACAAAGAGCAGTCCGACAAATACATGCTAATGCGTGCATGCGGTCTGATTCTGCTCTCAAATTTCTCACCATCAGAAGCAACCTCCTAAACAATGAAACCTACAGACAAAAAGTCTACTATATCAAATCATCGTTTAAACAATAAATAAAGAAACACAATTTATGGAAATTCGCCAGCAACCATCCTAAAGTTAAATTTAGTCGCCACTACAACAAATTAACTTTAATTTTCTTTGAATTGACTATCCTAAGTTGATTGTATTTCAGTGAGACAATTTTGTTCTCTTTTCCTAACCCAAAAATAGATATTTCAAAGCTATTAAGGTTAACGCACTGCACCGGACATAGGACACACGTGAATTATTCTTTATTCTACCATTCTGAATCCCGTGTATCTATCCTTAACATACGAGAAACTGAAAATGCTTCTCCAATTTTAACAGGCAAGAAGTACAAGAAGAAATGAGCAAGCGTACCTGCATATGAAGATCGAGAAGATGCAAATTGGTAACAACAGCCCTCACAGTACTCTCTCTAGCGGAAGAGAATTCTTGCCTATCCCAAAGCGTGAGAATGGCGATAATGGATTGCGAAGCCCACTCGGGCTTCCCTCCAGGCACATCCGCCAAGTACAACATGTTAATCCCAACTTCGAAAATCAACGCTGGATCAAGAGACGACGCCAAGAATGGCGCCAAATGCGAAACCACGTCTGAAACTCCCACAAGCTTCTCTGCATTTGAATCCACAACCGTCGCGTTGGAACCACCGGAGGATTTCGATAGCTTCCGTATAACCTCAACCGAGCCTGAAGCAACGGCCTTCACGGCGTACACGATCGGAAACACCGTGGCTCTGAAACTCTCCACCGGCAAAACCAACGACCTCGCCATCAACGCACTCCGCTTCTTCCAAACGAAGTCCACCATGGACGAAACCCAATTTGACCTAATCGCGACCGAATTCTCGCTATCCACCAGCTTATCCCCCGCCAAACGACTCATCCGTTTGGAATCAAACTCCTGAAACAACCTCCCGACAGACTCAAACGCGACCTTGGCGACGGCGTCGGATCTGTCGAGCATGTTCTGGCCGATTCGAGTCCACCAGTTGGAAACCTTATCGAGCAAATTGACATTGTTCTCGCAGAGAGTAACGAGATCATCGCGCGCAAGAATGCATCCCAAGGTCTCGGTGATGGAAAATCGTAGGTTATCGCTGGGCGAATCGAAACAGCTACTGATCTCCTTGTTGGAATCAGTGATGAGCTTAGAGAGTCGATAGGAGGGGATGGCGGCGAGGATGGAAAGGGCGGCGGCGGTGACGTCCGGGTCGGGAAAATCAAAATCGTTACGAATACCTGTGCAGACGGTGTCCCATAGGTCGGCGGTGAGACGCGTGGATCGGATTAGGTCGAACGCGAGCTTCTTGCAGACGGCGGAGGCCGGAGAGGCGACGATCTCCTCGACGGCGGACTTGGCGATGACGGAGATGTCGCGGCCGGCGGCGGACTGCTGGAGAGCCTGGAGGAGGGCGCCGGACTGGCGGAGGGCGTCGTTGGAGCGGAGGTCAGCTTGGATCTGAGCGAAAAGAATGTCCATGGAGGTCAAAGAAGCTCCAGATCCGAGGATTTCGTTGGTTTTCTCTTCGAGCGAATTCTCTAGAATTCAAAGTTTCTTTAAAGACATGAATTAGAGAGAGAAAGACAGAGAAATGGCTATGAGTTGTCGTTAATTGCCATGGCCTAAACAGTAAACTGCATTTGCTCAGAGAGTCGGATCGGAGAAGACATGAAAGATGGTAACCGGATTTGGCCACCAGATATGTCTACAGTGTCTATGTTGGAGGATTTGGTTACTAGTTGCCATTCTAGGCCCATTGGGCTTATCACTTAAAGCCCAAGAAGTTCACTCAGATGTTGTGACCCACTATGTCATCACTTCTTCTGGGACATTTTCATAAACGTAGTATAACATTTTTAAACATGGCCTAAATAAATACATTTTTTTTTTATGACGAGTGAAGACAACATAGTTAGTTGTAAGTCTTTCCACCTTAACCATAGATTATAGGTTCAAATCATGCTACCCTCCCCCTCTCCTTGTATAAAAAAAAACACATTTTTTTACTTTCAAAAAATAAATACATTTTTTAAAAATGCAAAATAACTGTTGGAAAAAAAAAATGCGAGGTGCGTAGTGGAATTTTAAAAATTTTAACATCAGATTATTTTTCTAAAACACAAGTTTGACATGTTATATGTATAAATTAAACAGGTCTTACTAAAATTTGTGTGTCGAAGAACCTCCGCAACCTGTGAAGAGAAGTAACGTTCCATAAGAGCCTCAATCAACTGGTCTTCTTTGCTATTCTCTATCCACAACCAGAGTGAGTGTGGGCTCACACATACAGCTCTTCCACCGGTGACTCTCCTTTCAACCAATCGAGAGAACCCAAAACTAGTGTTCGTGATTTGTGAACAAAAGCTTTTAGGGAGTTTTCAAATACTCACCAGAACAGTATCACTCTTAATCTCTCAATTGATCTGAGTAACTCATGAGACTTACTCCCTTTATATAGCGATTGGTCCTGGAGTCAGTCCTTATCAGATTAGGTCTCAAAAACTCAAAATAGAATCAAATTCGGATCAATATCTAATAAGATCCGGGTGAAAACGCGTAATCTTATCTCTCGCTGATCGGCAGGCCGAACAGGCCCAATCGGCAGGCCGAACACATAGATCGGCAGGCCAAACTACCGCGTAAATATCTTCGCGAATCTTTTATTTTCCACCCGAGATTTTATAAGATAAAGTCTCAGTTTTAATTCAAATAACCCAATAGAGAGGTTATCTTATCAAAACAAACTTTATCAAGATAATCTCTAAGAAAATAAATCAATTCACAATAATTATACAAGTTTATCTTGATTTAATTTATCCAATTAAATCAACTGATAAACAGACAAGAATTATCCGATCCCAATAATTCAAAAAGTTGATTTTAAATTAAATTTATTACAAAATTAATTCAACCAATAAACAGACATGAATTATTTGATTCTTTCAAATTTTAAACCAATCTGATAAATCCGACATAAGTCACCAATTATTGAAAAAGCACGCCGTATCGTTACAAGATTTTGTGAGCTAGCAAAGGGGACCAAAATGGACCTATAAAGTTCAAGCTCACGATAATTGTGAAACCCAAAATCCCAGATATACATTTCACAATTATCAACTCCAACGCTACTCCACTAAAAGCTTGGAGCTGCACTCTCGAACTTTATAGAATTACGAAGCCCGTAAACTAAGTCTCCATGACATATCATAGTGTATCGTATCCCCATATGATAATCCATAATCGGCTTAAGGACAAGTTCTGTCTTACCTTCTTGATTATTTTTATCTTACGTTTCATTATCTCACAATTAGAAAACTTACCATCCAAAGATAGTATACCATTCGGTTACACCTATGTATCTAAATAGTTGAGCGCTCCAGTTTTTCAATTACAGGATAACGCATAAAAGATGATATTATTACTCCTAAAGAGGAGCTATGGATTTCATATCTATGAATAACAAGTCTACGCTATCAAGAGTCATGCCTCCAACATACCGGTATGCATACCACTATTGAGATATGGGAGTCACCCTTTGGTACATCAAAAGACGTAAGTCGAGACAACGGGCCCACTATCCATCTCAGGATTAAGATACAATACAAATGATTGTCTAAAGTGAATCGATTTGCCAAGATAGAATTATTAATCCAAATCAATTCACTTTGTATCCCGATTCAACATATCGTCACCTATGACAACGTGCCAATGTTTCTATTCACGGAGTCCAACTCCGATGGTCAAGACAAATCATCTCTCAATAGGAATATAGACAACATAATAATCTTTGCATGAATAAAGCGCCCAACTTTATTCCCTCGATTGCGGATCATATGTTTTAGACCGTCACCTTAAGAATCGTGTCTTTCGCATAATCAGTCCATCATATGCCCAATTCTTAAAGGTTTAAACCAGCAGTCTCAGACTACTGTTTGCTTAACATACATTCAACAAATATGAACATAAAGAAGACAAGATTTGGTATATATAAATGAATAAATTCTTCATTGATAAAAAAATGTCTCCAAAAATATATTACATTTTTACTCCTTAGGGCACACATGTCTAACAATAACATGTAATTTTTTTTCTTGTATAAATTAAACTCCGTGATAAGAATAGGAAAAAAATCACTTATAAATGTAATCTCTTATTAATAATTACATGTTATAAGTTGGTAAAAAAAAATTGAGATTAGACTTGAAATAGTTAGTATTACTATCCTTTTTGAAATCACCAATGACTTTTTTTTTTTTGGAAGACAACAATCTTGTAAATTACAAACAAGAGAAACAAGGTGTCAAAAGATCGTGAGTTAATGGAGAAAGGATGACGGTTTTGTAAATACGTTAGGAAACAGTCAACTTATTACAATCGTGTTCGCGTTGTCTTTCTTTCTTTCTTTCTATTTTTTTTTTTTTTAAGAATTCTGTCCAAAAAGTTTTTCTTTTTTTTTTTTTTTTTGAGAAAATTGACAAGTCATGAGTCGTACTACTTCGGAAACACAACTTTTCTCCAATTTTTTTTCGAAAGATAGATTGTCGTACAGGAACAAACATCTCCATTAAAGGTTTCACTGTTTTCTAGCACCAAATCATCTTCAAAATCATCTGAGCTCAAAGATTATTACTCAATGCGACTGCGTAGGGACTCTTGTGAAACCTTCCCTATCCACAATGCAAATGCTCATTCGGATTAATTCTTGTCGATTCTGTTACAACTGTGTTATAATATTCACTGAAGAACACTTAAAAAGAGAGGACACATCAAAATTATGGGTAAAACAAGAAAGTTTAAAACAAAACATGCCCACGAGTTGTTTTCCATAACTAAACCAGACTAGGTCGCAGATATCTCTTTCTAAGCAGGGACCAAAATGATTGAAAACATTACACCATCTCTCCGCACAATAAGGAGCCCACGAATTGTCTCTCACCACGTCGGGTCCCTATACAGAGCATTCTTTTGCTCAGCTCATATGTTAAATTTCTGAGGAACGC
Organism: Artocarpus heterophyllus; assembly: GCA_025403435.1. Lineage (NCBI taxonomy): Eukaryota > Viridiplantae > Streptophyta > Magnoliopsida > Rosales > Moraceae > Artocarpus > Artocarpus heterophyllus. The sequence goes on along the minus strand of CM046348.1, from coordinate 1,941,152 downwards.
TATCATAATCATCAAGGTCAAATCTAGGTCGCTCTCTTCCAGCCTGAGCTTATGAAGAAAAGCTTTATATTAGTTGATCATTCAATGGTTCACAAAAGGCTTAGAATCACAACCTAGAAATTACACACTCACCTTTGCTAGGTACAAAGGATCACATGAGATATTCTCATCCATAGCAGTCAGCTTCCTTGAAAGTGCCATTATCCTAAAATAAACACATAAAAAAAAAACTTGGAATTATAAGTCCAAATGCTGCTTCAACTCTACTACCCATATCAACTATTATGAATCAGAACAATTCATGTCAAATTAAAATAATGGACCAAAAGGCTTACCTTTGAATTGATGAGTCAATATGCTCGATCATCTCACAGGTTTTGTATTGTTCAGGATCCTCAAGAAATCTAACCATTCCATCTTTCTGGTTGATCGTTGCATATATCTCACCATCTTGGATCTGCAATTGGACAATAAAATATCAAATAATGTCACAATTTTTTTAATAGCAATAGTCGTTCTTTTAACAAATGGCAGCTACCATCTGTAGCACATGCATTTCAGCCTCCTTGGCACTGGTTAATTGAACCGTGTTGGCAATATCTTGGAGGGAGAGAGTCAAGTACGTCTGTGTCAATCTCTGTATATTTCGCTTATACATGGAAGCTACAACCTGCTTTACCAATCCAAGATTGTTGTCCTGGGGGAATAAATTGCATCTCATTTAGATGGCTGAAGCACTGAATACAATCCCTATTAATAAGCTAAGTACCTTTCTGAATGTCTAAGGCTAAGAAATTTGTTAGAGCTCAAGCAACAAAATTGGATGAATAAGATGAAGGATGTTTTAGAAAACTCACACTTTCAAACTTCTCTGTGTTTGTCTGAACGTATATCTCCAACTCTGTAACCTTTCCAGTACCATAACTATTTGCCAATTCAACGTAGGGCTGCTCAAAGAAGACAACCAATAAAAGGAGGAAGCACAAGAAACAATGCAAGAAAAGATGTGCATCTAATTGAGAGAAATGTCCTAGAATAAAGAGAATACCCAGCTTTAGTATACCCAACTTTAGTATTACCTGACAAAAATTCTTTAGATTCCTCTGAGCTGCTGAAGAGGTGTACTTCGGAAGATTGGTGGAGAACTGCCACCCCAATTGAAACAAATCATTGGATAAGTTGTGGTCAAAGTGACATAATTAAAGATGAACTGTTAAGGAAATAGACAAAACAAACTCTTCCAATTAATGGCATTCAAACCGTGAGTTAATCTTACCACATGGTTCAAAAAGCCTCCCTAACATGGAGGAATCCAAAGTTCAATAAAATCAGTTAGTGAGATGAAAAACATACTTGTCCATGGTGAATGAGTGAAACTAGTACGTATTTCTTGTATGCTTCAACTGCTATGGCATTGACAGAAGACATTGGTGCTGTTACAACCTGCAGAATATGTGACAGGCGATTAAAGTCTCAGCTAACTCATAGGTTCATATAGTTGTAAATCAATAAGTGGGATATAATAACTCACGTTGTGTAGAAGCTCCAATGCTTTGTGAAACTGCTTTTGCCCTATACATATCATCCCTCTGATGACAACAAAAGTAAAATAGTATCAGAATTTTTTTTCCTCTCCAGATATAAGCTTCATAGATAAATAAATTGCAAGACCATGACCCAAAGGGTGCTTCAAACTAAGATTTACATTCTTAAAACCGAAACTCAGAATTTTCCCAATACAATTACAATCCAACTAAAAGATGAAACCAACAATAATGCGTTTCTAAAATCACACATGAACAAATTTCCTGTGAAAGCATACGGCTATGAATATGCAAGAACCCAAAATATATAAATATATATATAATAATATCTAATCGTGTGACTTGTAAGACAAAAAAAAAGGAAAAAAAACCACGAGCAAGCAAAAAATCTAAGAAAAATTGCAGGAACATTTTAAAACTTGTTCTGTAAATAAAAAAAGAAATCAAGTTACCCGTAATAGGAATAGAGAAAAAGATCTCTCGGTTGATCAACCTCAGAAATGTCATCATGTAAAACAGACAAGCCGCTTTTATAGCATTTGGCCAACAAACAGAGAAGTAGAAACTCTGGATGCAATGTAGTCAAATGTTCTGACGAGGTCTGAAGTTTTCTAAGAGCCGTTAACATTGGAGCCACACCTCGCATCGGAGCTTCGAGCAGCAAAACTTGGTCTTTCAACCTCTTACATACAGATATAACTGCACACCAAACAAATGAACATGACAAACCTTTTCTATATTAATTTCTTAAATATCACAAACTTAAGATTAAAGACATACATTTCTCAGGCGCCAAACGAATTTGCTCCGCAGCACAAGAACTGATGAATCTGGAGATGGTTAAAACCAAGGAACTAGCCCGCTCTTTCGAAACCGGACCAGATGAGCACGCTTCTCTGTAACCAGACACAAATATAAACTTACAAAATCTGATATTTCACCAAATTGACCCTTGTAGTATATTAAACGGACTAAATCAAGTCGCCACGAATATAACTTTCATAACGAAGTACAAAATTCCATCAATCGTCAAAGTTCTCGCTTTATTTGTCCAAAATTAATTTCCTCGACCTCGTGCCACGCTAAGATTCCGAAAAAACGCATCAAAATTAACCACATTCAATCAAAGTCCTAAGAGTTCCCAATCTAGTTAATGCAAAAAAAAAAAAATCAATCAACCAAAATTGAGGCAAACAAGTTATCAGCGACTGATTTCTTTGATGATAAACTAAAACCCTAAAATATGAAAAAATAGCAGAAATCTGAAAGGAAGAGAGAAAGTTACAGAATGTAGAGGAATCCGAGAGAGTGCTTGGAGGGGTCGAGCTGGTCAAGAGCAGGGATCAACCGAGTCGACGCGGAGTGGAGCGAGTCGTCGGATTGCTTGAGAATTACGTGGAGACGAGAAAGGTCTCCGGAGGTGCTCGATAGACCCTGGATTTGGGTCACCAGAGCCTCAACCAAGTCCATGTTTTTGTCAATCGGTTTCTGGACGACTGAGACTCGGATAAACGAAGCAGATTTTGCAGAAAGCTTAAATAGTTTTTGCTGCTGCTTCTTTTCTGGTTTATGAATGGAGGACCTTTGCACTGAGTCGACTCTGGCGGTTCGAGTGTTAATTGAACTCGGGAAGCCGTAAGCGACGCAAACAAGCTTAAGTCCTGATTGGGCTGAAATTAAATGGGCTTCAATTTTTGGGCCAACAGTAACAACTTGGGCTTTTTACGATGGAGAATGTTACTTTCCAAAAGGAGTATTTACGCCACCATGGGGTTGAATTATACAACGATTAAAAATTATTTACCCTCAGCATCACAATAAATGCCATATATTCGGTAAAAATTTTCCTTGCAAAGACTGGAATGTCCAAAGTAGTTAGGCTCTTTCTTTTTCTCCGTTTTTTCACGCTATATTTCTTCCAAGCTCCTAATAATAGAAGTGTATATTTGGAATTCTAACTCTAACGTGATAGCGTATGTGATAGCGTGGTTGTAACATTCTCTATAATATTTTTTTTAGTGGTATAAGTCAATTCAAGCTTTTAATTTAATTTATGGCATGCTTGTGAAAACTCCTTTCCAAAAGCAGAATTTTCACAAGTCCTTTAAGATTTACTTTTCTACAAATGTAGCATATGTTGAATTGCGATACAACTTAACATGTAATACGAATTATAGTGTGGCATAAATTTTTCTAAGTATGACATAAATAAATATGCTATTTCAAAGTGCGACATAACATATAATTTTCTCATTTTTCAAAAAAATAAATTACACTGCTGCACCTTAAACTATTTTATTTTTACATAATGTATGCAAAAATTTTGATCTTTGCAAAATGCACCTTGAATTTTTAAATTATTGGTAGTTGAGATCTAATAGCTAACGAGCGTTACAAGGCATAGATTTTGATCTTTGCGAAATGCATCATTGGTAGTTGAGATCTAATAGCTAACGAGTGTTAAAAGACATAGACAGTTTTAGTCACAATATTTACACATAATTTTTTTAAGGGAAAAGTTCGTCATTTAAAGAAACAATTGAAGCTCAATATGTAGAAAAGAGTATCGAATGAAAATTAAACTTAACTATTGGATCTTAATTGCCAATGATATCTAAGTTTAGGGTATAATTTGTCAATATTAAATGTTCAGGTGCATTATGTAAAAAGCGAATAGTTTGGAGTGCAATAAAGCAATTTACTCTTTTTAACATTAATTGTAATAAATAACAGACTTTGAAGATATTTGTAGCCAATAGCATTTTTATGACATAAATATTACCTCATTGTTTACCCAATAAATAGATTGAAGGTGCAAAAAATTTATTTAACCCCTTGCTTGCATTATAAATAACCCTTATTTACATATTAAATGAATTATTTATATCATAAATCTTCTTTTTACTATAAATGTTTTTAAGACATGATATTTACGTCAAAGAGTTTTAAAAATAAGCTACTTTTCTCCTTCTTTCCATTAAAAATCATGAAATAATTACATATGGCATAAATTGTGATGTTATTATCCTTCAAAAATGTAATGTTAATATAAAATTATAATATATATTAGGTATTTTCAAAATATTTTAAAAATTTTGCTGAACTTTACTATAACGTAATTTTATTATTTAGGCTTAGAGAAAATCATACCAATTACCATTTCAAGGCTTCCTATTTAGAAAACATTTTATCTGTTTATTTTAAAGTAGTTATATAATGTATTGAACTATTGATCATGTATATAAATTATAATCTTGAGAGTGGTTAAGGAAGGTAGGAAGAGATCATTTTATAAACTTACGTGTAAATATCGCAATTAATTAACTTTTTTTTTCACTGCCTATACAACACATGCGCGTGCAAACTGAACATTTTGAGAGGGATGTTAAATTTAATATCATAAACTTTGCCTAAAAATTAATAAAAAATACATAAAAATATTTTAGAAAGCGACAAAATGTTCATACGCCTATTTCCTCCATGTTATGCTGTTGTTGTTGCCATTTCTTATCACATGTTCTTAAAAGAAATGTTGTTATTTTAAGATGTTTTCTTTAATAATATACGTAATTTGCCATGTACTACAACTAATAATTTAAAAAAATTATTTTCATTTTATGTGTTAAAACCTTATTATTTATAAAATTATTGGTTCTAATTTAATATATGGTGTTATTTTTAGACTTGGTCTCGATATTTTGTTATTAGCGGAATTATCCATTAAAATTACTATCAAAGAACTATTATTTCCTGTAATCATAACTTCGGTTTAAAATATTGTCATATTGATGGAAGTATCAAGGTATAATCTTGAGCGTCAAGTTTGTATCATTTTGAATTGCAGGGGGACAAAACCATACAATTATTATTCCTTGGGGTCAAATTCGAAATTTCCATAAAACAAAAACAGAACCGAAATGGAAGCGAGGGCGTAGCGGAGCAAATCGAAAGGAAAGTTGGGAGGCATCCAGAGAGAGAGAGAGATCAGAATTGAAGAAGAAGAATGGGGGATTATCACTTCGTGTACAAGGACGTAGAAGGAGCTTCTACACAATGGGACGACATACAGAGAAAGCTCGGCAATCTTCCGCCCAAACCACCGGCGTTCAAGCCTCCACCTTTCAGCCCCGCCGACGACGAATCCTCTCTTCCCAAGGACAAGGCTTGGATCGACCGGAAGACCGAAGACGAGCTCGAAGACCTCGAAGGTGACGCCGACCTTGACGACGATCGCTTTCTCGAAGATTACAGGTCGGTCATTCCGATTGCCGTCTCTTTTCTTATCTAGATATTTAGGTTTCGAAAGTGAACGTGATTAGGAGAAATTTTGAATTGAATGAAATGAAAGTTTGAACTTTCTCGGAGAAAATTTTGAAATGAGATTTTCATAATTTCATTTCAGTTTACTGGCAACCGCACAGAAATTTCTGGACTTTAAGTACTCTAAATCTGATTTCTTGAGAAGATGGGATTTTGCTGTTTAAATTTATAGAAATTTGAAATTGGAAAATTGATGTGTGAAAACTTTGATTTGGGATTCGTGGTTTCTTTAGGCAAGTAACGAAGTGTATTTGGTTGAGAATTGTAGAAAGGAAAACCCTTTGTCGTATGTGGATGGTTTTAATTCGATTTGAAGTCTTTGAATTGTTTTTCTTGTCGTTGATAGGAAAAAGAGATTGGCGGAGCTGAGAGAAGCAGCTAAGGTTGCGAAATTTGGGTCGATTATTCCAATTTCGGGATCAGATTTCGTGAGAGAGGTTTCTCAAGCTCCATCTGATGTTTGGGTTGTTGTGCTTCTCTATAAAGAGGGGTAATCCGCCAGAGAATACATAAAAATCATCACTTCATTTCAGAAACCAATCTTGGTAAACTTTCTTATGTTTAAAATCTGCAAGAAAATTTCTTGTAGGATCGCGGAGTGCGGCTTGCTGATGCAATGCTTGGAGGAGTTGGCAACAAGATACCCTGCAACCAAATTTTGTAAAATAATATCCACTGATTGTATTCCGAACTACCCAGATCGTAACCTTCCTACTCTTCTGGTGTACAACAATGGTGCAGTCAAAGCAAATTACGTAGGTTTGCAGCAGTTTGGCCGGAGGTGCACACCAGAAGGTACTTGCTTCAATTTTCTTTTTCTGATCAGCAGCTTTGAAACTTTTAGTTCCCTGTTGAAAGTGTTAACATAAGGTATTTATTTATTTATTATTTTTTATAAATCTACGTTGCTGTGTCTTTTGAAATACTAGGCGTTGCCTTAGTTCTCTGCCAATCGGATCCTGTACTCAACGATGGCCAGAGTGGCAGTGGCACATCAAGAAAAGCTGTCATCGATGGAGTTCGCAAGAGGTTTTTAGAAAAGATTGTGACAGAACATGAAGACGATGATGATGGATCTTCAAGCGATTAGGATCGTAGTAATTTCTTTCGTTTGTGTGATGTATTAAGAAGCTTGTTCTTCCTTGAGAGACGAAATAGTTGCCCCTTTTTCTTTGTGCTGCTTTTGTTTTGTTTTGTGATTCTTTGCTGCAAGTACAACTTTTTTTGGTTACCTCATTGTCTGTGAAAAAGGAGTTTAGGATGGCTAATTTTTCTTAAATGTTCTAAAACAGCGTCTTGTCACATATTTTGTACCAAGAAACAGTGGCATTGCAATTATAAAAGATGTTGGAAATATAAGATGTAATTGTAGGATGTAAATATATTCCATTTTAAATTTACAGGCAAGGGAAAGAAAACTACTATGGCATTTGAAACTGAAGCTTCTCGATAAGAATTTGAAGTTGAATGTTACTTGAACAAATAAACAGCCCCCAACAAATAAAGGGGTAGCCGTTCAATTTATCATGAGCAACAAAGTTCTTCTGTCGGGCAATTCTTACTTTAACCCCTACAGATCAAAATGCATACCCGGCAAAGGAAACTTAACCATTGCTGTCCTAAACAAGATCAATCTTGGACCTTCCAAGCAACTGCCAGATGACAACTCATTTTCCTTGCTACAACAAAATTTGAATCCTTAAAGAAGGAAATTACGGAAAAATATCAGAGAAAACAGTAACGAACTTTGAACGCTATGCTTTCCAAACTGCCCATCTAAAATAATATTGCTGATCCGCATGCTCATTCACGGTGTCACATGGCAAGCTACGATGTCTCTTTAAGCACTCACTTCAGCTTTCTTCTTCTTGCTGCCTTTGCTTGTGGCACTCTCTTTTTGTTGTTGCTGTTCAGCCTTCTTTTGAGCTCGTATCAGGGCTCGTCTAGCACGCGGGCGCATTTCTCTTACTGTCCTAGGAGGCATCACATATGGCTCAAGGGGTCGATCACCAAAGGGATGCTCACTTCCAGCGAATATCCTCAGCTTTCTATCCCTATCCTGCATTCACAGAATTTTTAAGATAGTAAAATCTTGAACAGCAGAACCCTACGGCAAGTTGAACATAAAATGTAAAAGCGCTGATAAAAAAAAAATAGTAAAAAAGACAGCACGTGAAAGCAAGTTGATGCAAAAAGAATATCCGGAAACATAAATACACAAACACACGCCAGGTTTCAAGGAAATTAGTATCGATCTCCAATAATACTAACATCACGTAATTTGTTCCTAGGAAGCATGCGTAGCACAGCTTTCCGAATGACTTCTGTAGGGTCTTTGGCCAACTGGTCTTTTAAGCTTCTTTCCTTGAGATGCCCCACATACCTACAGGCCATAAATTTTCACGTCAAGACAAAAGCGTGTAAAGAAGATGAACTTCATTTACAGGCATCACGCAGCTACACGAATGAACAAAAAATGAGGAACAACTCCTTTAGTTTTCACCAGCATTTAAGATTCCCACAACTCATCCTAAATAAGAATTCCACATTCACAATCCAAAGAGTACGCCCTGACAAACATGGACACCACAACCAGAATGAACATTCGGCATATGCACTCAACAAAATTCCCAGTTCCAACAGTAAAAACTGAAAACTGTTCAAATATGTAACGGTTTTAATGGGGGTACTTGCCCAGTATGCCAGCGGTAAAACTTATCAGTAAGTTTTCTCCCTGTAACGCATACATCCTTGGCATTAAGAACAATGCACATATCCCCATCATCACGATTTGGCGAGTATGTTGGTTTATCCTTGCCTTGAACGACAGTTGATATTTGCGACGCTAGTCTTCCAAGGACCTTTAGAGAACAACGAAAAGAAACAAAAAGTTAACACCAATTAACATGGTCGTATCAAATAATCAGTTCCAAGAACAATAAATGCAGTTTCACTAATCACTATGAGACTAAATCTCCCCTCTTTTGGCTTTGTTTCATTACATTTTAGTAATTTACCAACAAATCTAGCTAAGTCACAGGTAATACAAAACCTAAAAAAAAAAACCCATCAGTAGTGAATGTCAAGAACAAACATCGAGCACTATAAATATAATTTGGATCGTTAAAAAAAAAAAAAAAGCAAATCCAAACCTGGCCTTGAGCATCAAACACCCTCCATCTCAGACCTTCCAGATTGATTCGTCTCAGGCCAGCAATAGCTTTCTGCATACGTTTCATGCTATTTGATTAAGCATCACCAATAAGTAGAGAAAATTGATAAAAAAAAAAAAAAAGAACAACCCAATTAAAAGATCTCTACTTTAGCTATTATATTCATACAGAAAACCATTTGGAGCGAAAAATCATTCGGATTTCAAGAACAAAAACACAACTACATTAAGTTGATTTCACAAACAGACAAAATTGAGAAAAAGGAATTATTAAGAAATAATTGTTAAAGAAAATGTGATCAAAATAAAGTTTCACCTTCAAATTGCCATTAAAAGAGGAAGCTGCTGCTTGACTAGCCATTTCTCTATTCCTTTTGATTTGTCTTTCCTCGCACGCAGGTTATCCACCTTTATCCAACAATTTAGCGAGAAAGAAGAAAACCAAAAACCTCAATTTGAAAAAAAGGATTTTTTTTTTGTCTTTGGGAAATTCAAGAAAAAAAGAAGAAAATACCTGTTGAACTCGGCAAGTAGCAAGGGCGTGCGAGAGTTGTGGTCGGCTGTTCTGGCAATTTGATAAGTGAAATATCAGAATGGTGAGAGCAGAAAGAGGTTGAGTCTGGGTGTTTGGAAATCAAATGGAGGTGTTAGGGTTTAGTCGGTTTGCAGCCGCTGTAAGCTGGATTGGTTTTAGTCGATTCTAACTAATGTTTTAGGCAAAAATAATATAAAATTTTTATATACTATAATAAAAATAAAATATTATTATAATATAAAATTTATATATATTATAAAATTTACAATTTTAACTATTATATCAAATATTTTAAGCAATGAAAAGCTAACTTTTAGTTAGTTTAATAGAATAAGTGTATACTAATTTTTTTTTAATAAACAACATAAAAATATATAAAAAAATATGCTTTAATATTTTTTTAAAACTATCATACATATATATATTAAGAATTTTAAAGAATAAAGCATACTTTACGATAGGGCTTTGTCTTGAAAAATATATATATATTTGCAAAAAAAATTATTTGCTTTGCATATTTTTTTATATGATTTTAATTAGATCTAATAATTAGAAGTGTACACTATCAACAAAAAAATACCTTACTGTAGTTTTTTTAGGCATTTTGAGGATATAAAAAATGAACTTTCATGATAGAAATTATCTTTTTTCACTATTAGTACTAACTGTTGTTTTAGCTCTTAACGTTCTGATATCCAAGTGTTCATATTAAAATATTAGAGTACATGACATATAAATGCTCTCACTTACATGAGACCATTGAAAATTAATCTCAATTTCTGGAAGTAGTGAAAGGCATTTCCTATTTTAAAAGTTCCCTATAAAAAGGTCATACTTCATATTTTAAAATAGTATAACAGATTTCAAAATTATGTTCCATTCTTACCTTTCCTCAGTCTAACATTAACTATCAAGTTCACCATAAAACAGATTTAAACTCCATAAATAAGATAAAAAGATAATAATTTAATATGAATTTTAAATGTGAAGGTATAAAAATACAATCCAAATTATAAAAGTTTCATAAAACATATTACAATAACTCATGAGTAAAATAAGTAAAATTAATTATAATAGAATTATAAAAATAAAATGAGAGGGCCTATATATGAGAATATCAAATCTCATTGATAGTAAAAGAAAAAATACATAAACTTTTAAGGAAATTATAATTTTTAAAAAGCCAGTAGGGACGATAGCTCCCACTAGGCCTACTTAAATCTGCCACGACAAAGATGTTTTTCTTTTTTCTTTTGAGAGTAACAACAAGGTGGTCTTGCCAACTGTAATAATAAATAGAAAATTTTAAAAATAAAATTGTGAGCAAAAAAAAAATAAAAATCAGTGAATAAATTGTAAGCTTGGCGTAATGGCGACTCTACATTAGATAGGTTTAGTGTTTGAATCTCTCTACCCCTCAAATTAACAAATAAGTAAATAAATTGGCATTAGTAAATGAAAGATAATTATTAAAGCTATAATTTGTTGTCAAGTATTTTGAGTTAAGATTAGACAAATAAGTGTTATCTAATGGTATTTTGACAAATTTAGATAGAGAAAATAGCATGAATCAACGAGAAGAAAAAAAGTGATAGAGTATAATAATGGTAGTAAAAAAATAATATACCACCTAATTTACTTTAGAATATAGCGCAGAAACATGTTTTGATTGTTAAGGGACATAGTTATAATATATATATTTTTTAAACATGAAGATATTATAGAGGTTTTTTTTTTTGTATAAATTATGGATAAAGTTCAAACTTTTAAGAGTTAAATATGATACATGCCCTCATTTGTAATATAACTGTCCCTGCCTAATTTATAGGTGGTTATGATATGGACTTGTGCTACAACGAGGTTGGTTCATAGAGTTATGTGCACCACAGAGGAGTAGGATCTTGAGGGGAACCAAATGAAGGTTACCTCTCTTCAATAGGGTTTGCAACTCGTTTCAGTATGTTGTGTTAATGTTAGGCTGATGGTTAATAGAAATTTCTCCAATCTTAAACCAACTTGTATCATGAACATGTTGAGAAACCCCAACCCTAATACGATATGAGGTCAGTTTGAAAAATACCGCTTTTGTAGTATTGTTATTTAATTTCATTACTTTCATGAGAAAGTTAAAACATACTACTTTTAAATAATATAAAGATATAATTGATAATCAGTGCTTTTGGGTTAAGATTAGATAAACATATATTATATAATAGTAATTTGGTCTTTTTGGTTAGGAGAAATATTATGAATTAAAAGCAAGGAACAAAAAGTGGAGACACATTAATGAAAGTAAAAAAGGGTATATGACTTAATTTACCCTCGCGGGGTTGACGCTAACCCAACCCCCACGAACTCGTTATCTTTTGTAAACTGTGAATTACAATTACAATCAACCCGCAATGCATTCTAACCCCAAAATTTTAATTGCAAAATGTGAATCTGATTCTTAACGATTGACTTTTAAAACATCTTATAATGGTTTTTAATCCCGCATTTGTCTCAAATTAGACATTTCTTTCGGCTAATTTTTAAAAATCTAAATAGAAAAAAGATCGATTCTTTTTTAGTAGTAGAACCTTAGTATATAAAATTACAAAACCAACCCTTTTATTTTAATCTTTTGCGTTATGAGAGCTTCATTTAAAAAAAAAATTAAATAAATCAGTTAAGCTAGCATGTAAACACATTAAAACCACTAGAAAGTACAGAAGGTAGTTAATATTAACAAAAAAAAAAAAGGAAAAGAAAAAACAATAGTAAAGTTTTGGTTATCACATCTGCATTCCTAATAATTAATTACTTAGTTAATTCTAACAAAAAATAAGAAAAGAAAAAAACAATATTAAAGTTTTGGTTATCACATCTGCATTCCCAATAATTAATTACTTAGCACAAAATTTTACAAACTCCTCACGTGTGGTTTAAGCAATCTGCTTCTCGATCGTTCTACCCTAAATATTACGAGTGTAGCAAGCTTGGTGTAGATTTAGAATTGTCATATCCTTTTAACACAATTGGAAAAATGGAAATAAAATGTGATCACAATAGCTCCAGCCTTAAAGATCACTGTTATTTTGTGACCCAAAATCTTTGGCAGCAAGGCAGCGCCGCGGCGCTTGAAAGCAGGGCCGCGGTGCTACAATCCAGCACCGCGGCGCTCCAATTCGAAAACCAGCGCCGCGGAGCTCCAATGCGGCCTAATAGTGTATTTTACGTTTTTACGCGTTTTGGGGTTATTTTGAGCTAGGGTTTAAGTCCCCATACATATAAATACATCATATTTTCCATAGTACATTATAGAGTGAGTCACATTAGAGAGACACATTAAAGAGTCACAAAATTTCATAGAGATCATAGTGTTGAGAGTGATACAGAGAACTCAGTCTTGTGAGTTTGTGAGTGATTGAGTGAGTGAATTCCTGTATTTAAGCGCTCTAAACACTGTTGTAATTTCCGTTTTGTGATTAGTGGATTGCTTCTCCTCTGCCTATGGTTTTTTTCACCATTCTTTAGGGTTTTTCTACGTAAATCTTGTGTGCAATTTTCTCTCTATTTCTTGTTGCTTATTGCTTTGATTTGCAATGGCAACCATGAAATTTGATATTCCGTTGTTGGATCGCACAACGAGGTTTTCTCTATGGCAAGTGAAGAGGCGGGCTGTTCTGGCGCAGATGGACATTGATGATGCGCTATTGGGTTTCGATAAGATATCCTCATCATGGTCGAAGGAGGAAAAGGAGCGTAAGGACCGAAAGTCTCTATCCCAAATACACTTTCATCTGTCAAAACAGATTGTGCATGATGTACTGAAGGAGAAGACTGCTGCTGCTTTGTGGCTCAAGCTGGAGCAATTATGCATGACCAAGAGTCTTACTAACAAACTTCATTTAAAGCAGCGTCTATACTCTCACTGAATGTCTGAAGGTACGTCTCTTGAGGATCACTTAACTGTGTTTAAGGAGATTGTGTCTGATTTGGAGGCTATGGAAGTTAAGTATGATGAAGAAGACCTTGGGTTAATTTTATTATGTTCACTGCCTTCATCATATGCCACATTTAGGGATACTATCTTGTATAGTCGGGACACTCTTACCCTAGATGAGGTGTATGAGGCTTTATTTTCTAAAGAAAAGATGAAGCAGTTAGTTATTGGATCTGAAACATAAGGAGAGGGTCTAGTTGTTAGAGGTAGAACCCAAGAGAGAAGGGACTGAGATTAGAGGTAGGTCTAAATCCAGAAATAAGGAAAAGTACTGTAACTATTGCAAGAAGAAATGGCACATTAAAACAAAGTGTTATAAGCTGTAGAATAAAAACAAGAGGGCTGAAAATCAGAAGGGGAAGAAACCAGATGCTGGTGAGGCTAGTGTCGTTGAAGAAGGCTCTGGTGGTGAGCTTTTGGTAATTTCTGATGGTGATTCTAAACCCTGTGAGGATTGGGTTCTTGACTCTGCATGTACATTTCATATGTGTCCCAATCGGGACTGGTTTTCAACATATGAAACGGTTCCTAAGGGCTCTGTTTTGATGGGAAACAACGCCCCATGCAAAGTTGCTGGTATTGGTACCGTCAGAATTAAAATGCATGATGGCATAGTGAGGACACTAGGTGATGTGAGGCATGTCCCCGATCTTAAGAGGAATTTAATTTCCTTAGGTACTCTTGATGCTAAAGGGTACAAGTACACCGGTGAAGGTGGAGTTTTGAAAGTCAGTAAAGGCGCTCTTGTGATGATGAAAGCACAAAAGAAGACTGCTAGTTTGTATGTTCTGCAGGGTACTACAGTTATTGGTGATGCAAAAGTTACTACTTCCACTATGTCTGATGATGATCTCACTAAGTTATGGCATATGCGACTGGGGCATATGAGTGAGCTTGGGATGGCAGAGTTGAGTAAGCGAGGGCTCCTTAATGGACAGTGCACAGGTAAGATGGAGTTTTGTGAACACTGTGTTTTTGGAAAGCATAAGAGAGTTCGATTTGGGAAAGGCATTCACAACACAAAAGATATTTTGGAGTATGTTCATTCTGACCTTTGGGGACCGTCTACTATTCCTTCTTATGGTGGTGCTAGTTATATGCTTACCATTATTGATGACTATTCCAGAAAGTTATGGACATTCTTTTTGAAGCAGAAGAATGATGTCTTTGCTACATTCAAAGATTGGAAGACCATGATAGAAAAGCAGACCGGTAAGCCTGTTAAACGTCTCCGCATTGATAATGGCTTGGAGTTTTGTTCGAATGAATTTAATTCCTTCTGTAAATCAGAGGGAATTCTGAGGGACTTAACAGTCCAACGTACTCCGCAGCAAAATGGTGTGGCCGAGAGAATGAACAAGACGTTGATAGAGAAAGTACGCTGCATACTCTCTAATGCTAGGCTACCTAAGTCATTTTGGGCTGAAGCCGTTTCTACAGCTTGTTATTTGGTCAATCGTTCTCCTTCCATTGCTATTAACAAGAAGACACCGCAAGAGATGTGGTCAGGAGAACCTGCAGATTACTCAAATTTAAGAATTTTCGGCTGTCCTGCTTATGCTCATGTTGACAATGAAAAATTGGAGCCTAGATCCATGAAGTGTATATTTCTTGGTTACAAGCATGGTGTTAAAGGCTATAAGTTATGGTGCCTAGAAACCAAGAAAGTTATTATCAGTAGAGATGTTGTGTTTGATGAGACTTCCATGTTACGTGGGACATCTACTACAGGGTCTAGTGATGTTGATTAGGATAGATCTAGCAAACAGGTGGAGTTTCAAATAGAGACAAGTACATCATCCGATTCTACTTCCCAGTCAAGTTCAGAGAGTCAAGGCGATAGTGCTTCCCCATCGCCATCACCGCCGCCACCACAGTACTCTATTGCTAAGGATAGGCCGAGGAGAGATGTTAGGCCTCCACAGAGATATGCTGAGGCCAACTTGGTGGCTTATGCTTTATCAGTGGCAGAAGGTATTGAGTCTGGTGAAGAACCTTCTACCTATTCAGAGGCGGTTAATTCAGTTGACTCTGGCAAGTGAATGATTGCTATGCAGGAGGAGATGGAATCCCTACATAAGAATGGCACATGGGATTTGGTGAAGTTACCCAAAGGGAAGAAAGTTGTTCGTTGCAAATGGGTATTTAAAAGAAAAGAAGGCACACCGGGAGTTGAAGATGCTAGGTACAAGGCTAGACTGGTTGCAAAAGGATACAGTCAGGTTCCAGGTGTTGACTTTACAGATGTTTTTTCTCCTGTGGTTAAGCATAGCTCAATTCGAGCCTTGCTTGGTTTTGTGGCTACTTATGATCTTGAGCTTGAGCAGTTAGATGTGAAGACTGCGTTTTTGCATGGAGAGCTTGAGGAAGACATTTACATGCAGCAACCCGAGGGTTTCATTGTTACAGGTAAAGAAGACTATGTTTGCTCGTTGAAAAAGTCTCTTTACGGTTTGAAACAGTCTCCTAGGCAGTGGTATAAGAGATTTGACTCATTTATGATTGCTCATGAGTTTAAGAGGAGTAGCTATGACAGTTGTGTCTACTTCAAGAAGGGTGATGATGGGTCCTTTGTTTATTTGCTCTTATATGTTGATGATATGTTGATTGTTGCTAAGGATAAAGGAGAGATTAAGAAGTTAAAGGCTCAACTCAGTAGAGAGTTTGAGATGAAGGACTTAGGAGCTGCCAAGAAGATTCTCGGCATGGAGATTTTGAGAAATAGAAAGGCAGGTAAGCTTTATCTGAGTCAGAAAGGCTATATTGAAAAAGTTTTGCACAGGTTCAACATGCAGAAAGCAAAACCAGTGAGCACTCCGTTAGCAGCACATTTCAGACTTTCAGCTATGTTAGCTCCACAGTCAGATGATGAGATTGAGTACATGTCACGTGTTCCATACTCTAGTGCAGTAGGTTCCCTCATGTATGCTATGGTATGTTCTCGTCCAGATTTATCATATGCAGTTAGAGCAGTTAGTAGATACATGAAAAATCTAGGTAAAGAGCACTGGAAAGCGGTGTAATGGATTTTCAGATACTTGCGTGGTACTACTAACGTTTGTTTGCACTTTGGGAGGACTAGAGATGGTGTTGTGGGATATGTTGATTCTGATTATGCTGGAGACTTGGATAAGAGGAGGTCACTTACTAGGTATGTGTTTACAATTGGTGGTTATGCTATCAGTTGGAAGGCTACCTTGCAGGCTACTGTTGCTTTGTCTACTACTGAGGCAGAATATATGGCTATTACAGAGGCTTTCAAAGAAGCTATTTGGTTGAAGGGCCTATTTGGAGAACTCAGTGAAGATTTGAAGACTTCTGTGGTGATGTGTGACAGTCAGAGTGCTATTTTTCTCACTAAAGATCAAATGTTTCATGAAAAACGAAGTACATTGACATTCGTTATCACTTTGTTCGTGATATTGTTGCTCGTGGTGATATTGTTGTGAGCAAAATCAGTATACATGATAATCCTGCCGATATGATGACTAAGTCGTTACCTACAGCTAAGTTTGAGCATTGCTTGAACTTGGTTGGAGTTAATGCTCGTGCCGGTTAGTTGCCCGTTGGGGCTTTGTGGAAGAGGTGGAGAATTCGGTTAATCACGTGTTGGAGTTCTTTATGGTGGATTTTGTGTCAAGATGGAGATTGTTATTTTGTGACCCAAAATCTTTGGCAGTAAGGCAGCGCCACGGCGCTTGAAAGCAGGGCCGCGGCACTATAATCCAGCGCCGCGGCGCTCCAATGCGGCCTGATAGTGTATTTTGCGTTTTTACGTATTTTTTGGTTATTTTGGGCTAGGGTTTAAGTCTCCATACATATAAATGCATCATATTCTCTATAGTATATTATAAAGTAAGTCACATTAGAGAGACACATTAGAAAGTCACAAAATTTCATAGAGATCATAGTGTTGAGAGTGATACAGAGAACTCAGTCTTGTGAGTTTGTGAGTGATTGAGTGAGTGAATTCCTGTATTTGAGCGCTCTAAACACTGTTGTAATTTTCGTTTTGTGATTAGTGGATTGCTTCTCCTTTGCCCGTGGTTTTTTTCACCCTTCATTAAGGTTTTTTCACGTAAATCTTGTGTGCAATTTTCTCTCTATTTCTTGTTGCTTATTGCTTTGATTTCTAACGATCACTTTGCAACATGGGAAAGGATATGCCAGTTCAGACTTCTGGCATGCAGAATCAAGCTCTCGCAAACAAAATTTGCCCCAAAAAAACTACTCATACATTAGCATGTGTAGAATAGAGTAAATTCTTATGTACAGGGAAAAAACATGCTAAGGTTAACTCATCTAACGTTGTGGTGTATGAAGCTATATAGATTTCCTATTTCTGTACAATGGCGCAAGCTATCTCATTGACTATATGCTCTTCCAAAAGTTTGGTTCCGTGTTTGGACTTTGGAGTTTCCAGACCAAAATGTCACCATAGCCATCGTTTTGCTTCACATCCAAATACCCTTTACTGCCCAGCACCTGTAAAATTACCAGTCAATGCAGTTAGATTTCGCACCATAGAAGATGAAGTGTTGGTTTACTAATCCTCCCAAAAGCTTAAGTTGAAAGGAAATGGACACAACAAGGTGATTTCTCACCTGTTTAAAGAGATGTAAATATATACCATAGAATTTGTTTGTTTTGAGGAGGAAACAGCTTTTTGCAGTGACAAAACCCAACTCTCAATGACTCAATCAAATAAAAACGGAGATTTTTTCCTATTGCTACTCGAATCATGTGGTTCAGTCAAAAGATGGTTCTAGAACAATTGAACAGAAGAAACATACCAGTATCTCATAAAAAAATCGCGCACTTTCCTTCTTAGTTCTTCCTTTCGCAACCTGCAACACATTCACCACCTCATCCTCTCCTCGTTCCTTTTGAGCTAGGAAACTTCTATGCAAGCACCTTGCCACTTTTCTGTTAATTAAGTTTAACAAATTAAAATCTAGTAAGCAAAGGAGAAAGCAAACATGATATCTATAACCTGAGAAAGAAATTTAAGGTTAGCAAATTAACCATACCTGCTTCTCCCAGTCCATCCATCTAGAATAAGGATAATATTCAGGGTCTCAGAAATAATTCCTTATTAATCAAAACATGCAATTAAAATTGACCAGGTAACTTAAATCAAGTAGCATAGCAAGCTGAAATGGGATAGTTTCTCACCCAATTCATTGTCATTTTCTACACATGAGTTTGTCACCTGAAACAAGAATAAAAGAAAATGGATAAACCAAATATGTAACTTCACATCATGATAACTAATTAATTAACTCCGAAAGAAGTTAAGAAACCAAACAAACACTTTCAAAGGCAAGACCACTGTGACACATGCCGTTTTCAGACCATAATTGCGGTAAGTATTGGAAGATAAGAGACAGCTTGTTTCATCTAATCAATGTGTTTTGAACCCAATTGAAAAGGTATAAGGTGAAGCAACAATCTCACATACCATAATACTTGCATAGACTTGTTGTGGCACATTTGGTTCATAGGTTTGAACAGAAATTCAAATTTTTGAGGGAAAAAATTGTAACAAAAAAGGTTTGAATTATAGTTAAAACTGTGAAGCAAACAAAAGCTTGTTCGTGTTTCGTAATTATAATACAAAACAAACCTTAAAAACAATTACCTCATCTGAAGGACTGAGATCAAGTTCCTGATCTCTGATTGGAATTGGCTCCTGATCTCTGATTGGCGCTAGCTCCTGCTCCCTGATTGAAGCTGGCTCCTGCTCTACATTTTGAAACAGTTCAGACCTTACTCTATCATAGTTTGGAGTTTGAGGGCTCACTGGCCTCTCAAATGATTTTGTGGAGTGCTGGACAGGTGTTTCTGGAGCAATGCTTTTTTGCTCTGGTATAGCGACAGTTGGTATCTCAGGAATGTCGAGTTCTTTCGGAGTTTCCACAGTTCTAACAGTTGTTTTTATCTTCAATGTTTTTCCAGAAAAGAGGGATCTTAGTTCTGAGGAAACACCTGCAGAAAATATGGTTAGAAAAGAGTGCAAAAGTATTAAATCTCAGAATGAACCGTACATCAAACTTACAAGGAAGTAAAGGCTCAAAGATCTCATTGTGGAACGTTCGAGATGCTCTCCAAACAGCAAGGGCAGTACGAGCAACCTTTCTTCGTTTAGAAACCAAGTCACTGGCGTCATGTATGCTTTCCTTGAGCACCCTGTGCATTTTTAGTATGAAAAACCATACAATATTAGTTCCTTTTATTTTCTCTGAAATTGTTCGTTCCACAGCTCGGCTCCACTCTAAATAATTGAAACACAAGAAATGAAAAAGACCCAGCACTAGGCACAACTCTTAACTCACTCAAAACCATCAGGTTAGAAACCAGTAGTCTAATATTAAATGAAATATAATCTAGTTCTATTTACAAATAGCAGGGAACCATTTCATTTTTCGTTACACACAAGTGAAAATGCAATTTGAAACAACCCATCACATACTTGTTAGGCCGCAATACAAAATAATCTAGTTCTATTTACAAGTAGCAGGGAACCATTTCATTCTTCATTACACACAAGTGAAAATGCAATTTGAAACAACCCATCACATACTTGTTAGGCAGCACTACAATATCATCAAAGACACATTTTCTTTTCCTAGAAATTCGAGTACGCTCCTTGGTAGCTGGTGTCGGAATACTTATAAACTTTGGCGTGGAAGCTCTTGCATTAGCCAAAGAACGCTCCTTGGTAGCCGGTGTTGGAATACTCATAAACTGCAGTGTGGAAGCACCTGCATTAGCACAAATTAAAATTGCAACTTCAGTATAGGAAAGATTGCTTTTCCTGGTTATGTCAAAGATTCATGGTTTCCCATGATAAGAAGTTTTTACCTGAAGCATCAGGAACCTTGATTTCAGGAGTTCTATCAAGCTCTATAGATGATAAATCGTCTCCTCCTAAAATATGACCTTTTATATTCTCTGGCATCTCAGGTAGTCTTTGCTCTCCATCAACATGATTCTCTTCATCAAATGGTTCAAAATGTTCTCGAGGCTCCTTGGGCTTAAACATGACAACGTCCGTAGCTTCTACTTGAGAGCACATATTATCTTGAAGTTTCTCCGTTTCAGCTTGTAGATTGATTAGATTATGGTCTTGCCTAGTGACCTCGCACGTTTCATTTTCCAGTTGTTCAGATTCTGAGACCATTATCCGCTGTGTATCAATTTGAATATCCTCACCATCTGGTTTAAAATGGTCAGCAAGTCCTCCCTTAGTCTCCAATGATCTCACAAGGTTTACACCATTTTCTCTGCAGTCCTGAAGCTTCTCTGAGCTTACTACTTCTCGTATTCCATCCTTAAATGATAACATCTGTGCATGCGTTTCATTTTCCCGTTGTTCAAATTCCGAGACCATTAACTGCTGTGGATCAATTTGAATATCCTCACCATCTGGTTGGACATGGTCAGCAGGCCCTCCCTCAATCTCAGATGATCTCACAAGGTTCACACCATTTTCTACACTGTCCTGAAGCTTTTCTGTGCTTACTGCTCCTTGTAGTCCATCCTTAGATGATGACATCTCTGGATCCTCTATCTTCTCCCCATTGTTTTGATAATTTTCATCATATGGCTTATCTGCATTTTGAGATTCCTTTTCAACTGAAGAGATTATCCCAACATTTAAACATTCTTTTTGAGACCTATATTCTTGAAGATTCTCCATGCTTGCGATCAAGCTGTCTATATTAATTGAGTTTCTTAAATGTACATCCATCCAGTAAGACGAGACAACTCTGTAATAACAATTGATTAGAAACTTTAATATCTAAAAAAGAAATAGGGGAAAAAATATTTTCTAAATGATATTTGGAGCTTCTTCTAAAGTACAACATACCCTTCAACCGGAAAGTAATTAGCAGAGCAAGTAATATGACTGCCAACAATCTCCTCACAAAAACACTGCATAAACAAACATATCGACATATTTCAAATCTATATGGCATATGCCTAAAAAATAAGCTAAACTAATCAATACTTCTTTCAAGGAAGATCAGCACTAAAAACATAAGTTGTTGTTTCAAGGAAATGTATAGCTTAAGGAAAACATTCATGACATACCATGTCTGAAGCATATTGCTTGGTGCCTGCAGTTTCTGCCACATTATCTGTTTCACATGAGATACCAAATCAACAAAAACGACAAAGGTAAGTAAAAAGAAAAAAAAAAGGAGTGTTTTCTTTGCTGATTCAATACCTTTGAGTGTTATCTCCTCACGGGGCAGCACGTTGCCTCTGGGAAGTACAAGGGGAAAAAAATGATACGAGAGGTTAATTTAAAAATCAAAGGATATTTCTTGCTCATACGAGCTACATGACTTACCCATTAGTGTCATCAACATCGAGGATCCCGAGATCAAAAGCATCAAGTTCAAAACTTTCTGGGAGAGTGATAGAGAAATAAGGCGCGCGCTGTGGATCTACAGGCAAATCTTCTTTTGTATGAACCACAAAGTTTTTGACTCCAATTAGTACCTCTTGGCAGTCATTGAACAGATATTCAACTTTCTTCGAATAAATTCGAACAATACCAAGGAGGAGGTATCCCAACACTCTATATGTAAGGACAGGAAATTCTTCGTGCAAAATCGTATCTGCATAAAGGAAATATCAATTGAGAAAGGAAATTCCTATAAGAAAACTGTAAGACTTTCAGGGGAAAAAAAAAGACAGTCCAAGATGCTTATATGGACAAAGTCACGTGAACAATAAAAAAGTATCGAGTGCAATAAATTTCCAACAAATTAATTTTTCAAAATTCTTTTCTTCACAAATATGACATTTTTTTCTCAAATAGCATTGAACAGTTTCCCACATTGTTTCCAAAGCCACCGGAAAGAAGAAATACCTTCCAAAACAACCCTAATCTCACCTAAATAATCAATAATGCTAGATTGTCCTTGATTTTAATAAACGGCTTAGCAGGTGCAATTTAGTAGTAGTTTCAAATAAATGAAAAAAAACTCTGAAGCAGTTCAAAGCAAAGGAAAAGAACCCAATGTGGGTTATATAAGCTAATGCTTTGTCTGTTTCATTGGTTTGAACCCAAAAAGTTTGCAAATTTAAACAATTTTTTCTATCATTTTCCTCGCAAAATTTTAAACAAATTTGAATTTCTGTTCAAACTTTTTGCTTAAACTTATGAACCAATCAGGCCGTATACTTTTTTTTTTCCTGAAAATTAAATGGTTTGGAAGCTTAGGGTACAAGCTAACATCGCCAATACAACAAATACACATGTAAATACACACAGCATAACAATAAATTGCCCATATTCCACAACAGAAAATAGGGGGAGAAACAAAAAAGACTCGAAATTTCTCCTCTTTATTATAATAAAAGCAACAAGAAATCAGAGAGCGCAAAACACTAACCGACAATGGATTCTGGGAAGAAAAGAAAAAAAAAAAAAAAACGATAAAAACTACAAAGGGCAGTGTCAAAAGGCTTAACGATTTGGATGTGATTTTAGCTTCACTCTTCTCAGAAAGCCAAAGAAATTAGCAAATTACAGTAGAAAAAAAACGAAGAGAGAGAGAGAGAGAGAGATTATACCAACAGAAGAGGCGATATCAGTGTGTTGGACATGAGGTTTCTTGAGCCTCTTGAAGAAGTAAGCAGCCACTCTAATGGCGCCAAGAGAGCCTTTCTTTGACAAAAGGGTCTGTGAGTAGAACATAATCACCTTTTCTTCTTCGTCCTCGGCTTCTCTCTCTTCTTTCTCTTTCTCTCTCTAAGAAGTGAGGCAGCTGGTGCTGCTTACGAAGAAGAAATGGTGGACGTGTGTGCTCTCAACAAGTCTCGTCTCCAACCCCAAACCGTTGAAAAGATGGAAGAAAAAACACAGAAGGGGAAACCAAAAAAAACTACCCCTATTAAATTATTTTTTTTAAAAAAAAATCGTATTGAGGAAGCCATTTATTCGAGGGAGAGAGAAATCACCGTAATGAAGCAATTTTTTTTTATTTTCCCAGGAAAATAAATTATTATTTTTACTTATATTTTTCAGGAAAGGACAATTTTAAGCTTTCCTTCTATTGTTGTTGCGTTGGTTTTCTTTCATGGGTTTTTATGATTTTGTTACTTTATTTTTTTAACTAAACGTTACATTAGTATACTGTAAAATAATACTTTATAGTTTTTGAATATATTATTTTAGTATTATATTGTATTTTATGATGAAAAGTTTTCAACTTTTGTTTTTGTGTGGAGATGAAGCTTTTACCTTATCTTTTATTAATAATGCCTAAACTGTTTTGTAATACTCAAAAAATAAATAAATACACTTATATTTTTTTTTTCTGAGTTTTGTTTAACTTATTGTTTTATTTTTTATTATAATTTTATAAAATTAATTTGAGATTTATTAATAAAATAGTTTAAAAAAGAAATTTTATGTAAAAAAATAAGGACTAATGATATCAAAATCATATTTTTAAAAACTATACAATATCTTTTAAATATTTTCTAAACAATAACGCATCAATATAATTTTTTTTAAAACAAATGATACGAAAATGATAATATCTTTTATTTTATTTGATTAATTTTTGTTTGTGCATAAAATCAGCATAATGATTATTTTTTTCCTTATTTTTACATTAAAACTATACTGCATACTTTTCTTCATGGTAATACAATCGATGTAATCGTTGTCTCCTATTTTACATGAGCAAAAGGTCATTTTTTAACAAATATTTTAAAATAAATTCCTATATTACGCTTATTTTTTTTATGAAGAGACACGCTGTAGATATTTGCTAATCCTGAGGGGATTTGGGGACAAAAAAAAGGTTAAAATAGAAAAAGAATTGTGAGAGAAAGGGATAAGGATTGCCGATTGCGGTAAAAAAAAAAAAGCCTGCCCTGTCACCTGCACCACACAAAATACCATCGCAAGTCCCCAACGGTTAAGTTTGGGCGTTTTCCTCTCATCTTTATCCATTTTGATTTCAAAAGCTTTGATTTGTGTGCTGAGGCCGAAGGCCGGCTTAGGGAGCGTTGGATATTTTGTTGGAACTTGGCATTAAAACTTAAACGGTTTGTTATCTCATATATGCTATAATAATAATAAAAAAATATATTATAGTATAAAATTTTTATATACTACAGTAAAAATAATTTTTATAATTTTTTAAAATATTTTTTTAAATTATATTGGTTTAATTTATTTTGATTTAAGTTGTATGATTTAAATTGTTATTTTTATTAACGTTTAGATGTGTATTTATAGTGTTATATCTATATAGGGAATAAAATTAAATTCTGTATGTGAATAGATAGCGAAATTTTTTTTTAATTTATTAACAAATCTAACAAAATAATAATATTCATAAAAAAAGACGCAATATAAATATTGATTTATTCCTCTCTTTAATAGATACACAATTAATAGATACACAATGAAAAAAAAATTGTCTCAATTAGATATCAAATAAATAAGTATGTAGAAAAAAATCATAACTTATTTATTTGAGAGCTGATTGAGGCAATTTACCAAAATATCTAAACAAAATATCCAAACACACCCTAAGTCGGATAACAATTTAAATCACTAGCCTAAATCGTAATTCAAATCACAATGACTCAAATCAAATCACTAATTCGAATCTATTACGAAACAGACCCTCAAAGAATTCAGATTTTAGAGGAAACAAACATATATCCAAAGAATTCTTAATACTCAAATTCAAATTTGAGTCCAAAGAATCCAAAGAGTTCTTAAAACAAATAGGCCATAATTCAAATTCATTTACCAAATGGACCTTAAGTTTTTAGAATTTTAACTCCCCTTAAATTTTTGATATTCAGATATCTCTATTACAGTAAAAGTCAAAATTCTTTCTCCTATATTTGAAAAAAAAATCATAACTTCTTTTTTAATTGTGTTCCTAGTGAAGAGAAAAATTAATTAAGATCTATATTGCATATTTTTTAAGATAATTAAAAATAAGATTTTATTAGATTTGTTGATAAATCAAAAACTATTTTTACTACTTCTCCAAACACAAATTCTAGTTTTATTCCATATTCAGATAAAAACTAAAATGCACATTTAAATGTCAATTCAGATAACAATTCAAATCACTAACTCAAATCCTAATTCAAATCACTAATGCAAATCCCTTTACCAAACGGACCATTTACATGCCAAACAACAAGGCCCAAAAATTGTAATATATAAGAGCTTTATATTGTAGCAAATTTTTGTTTTTTGCTGTAGCAAGCTAAAGCTTTATACTATAACAGTAAGAGTTTTTATGTTAGAATAGACCAAACAGAGCCTTACTTGTCGTGTCCTCCTAGAGAGAGATTCAAATTCAACATTTCTAAACCGTTCCTTTTGCTAAGTAACAAGAAGATTAATACTTGTTTTAGATACAATTTAGCACAAAAGATACAACCAACAGAGAAACTCTACAACCGGTTTATGCAAAATGACCTTAGCAAGATCAGTACTTAACTGCAGCTCAATTAACTCCTAACTATGCAAAACTAGATGTTGATAACATGTGCGTTAGATAACTTAGGAACAAAAAATATTGCTCAATATCTTGAAGAAAAAAAGCGGTCATTTTGGCTTTAGGCTTGCCAATCATACTTCTACAATGCTCCTTAGTTCTTCATGTTTGAACTCCGAATCTCTGATTTGTTGTAGCATCCACATAAACTTCTCTCCTCAGAGGCTTCTATGAACTTTAATGCTTGTTGAGAAGTAGCTTCTTCATTTTAGCACTCAAAGCCTTGTCGAAGTTAGGACCCGACAGTGATAATAGCTGGTTCAATAGCAGGGTCACCCCACATTGCCTCATAAGTGCATATCTTGGCTTAATCCTTTCTTCCAAGCTGTAACCGAAATATTGAGGGAATTTGATAAGCTCCGATTTTGAATAGTCCATGGTCAAGAAAAACTCCCATTTTGGTATCAAGTTCTCTGTCAAGCTAAAAGTGTACAACGCTCCGTATCTTGAGATCATGGTCCCAACTTCCTCCTCACTGTATCCCCTCTCCAAGAAAAATTCCGTTACCGGCTTCAAATTGGCCTCGATGCTAAGACCAAAAGTTTGTGGAGCTCGAAGAATGAGAACAGAAACATTGACTCCTAATGAGCGAAAGTAGTCAGCAGTTGGCTGTAACTTGTC
Organism: Artocarpus heterophyllus; assembly: GCA_025403435.1. Classification (NCBI taxonomy): domain Eukaryota; kingdom Viridiplantae; phylum Streptophyta; class Magnoliopsida; order Rosales; family Moraceae; genus Artocarpus; species Artocarpus heterophyllus. The sequence goes on along the minus strand of CM046348.1, from coordinate 1,914,418 downwards.
CTCCACATTATAACTTGTAATGTTTGGCCATCGTGTTAAAACCTTTCCTACGCCCTCCTCTGACAGGCCCAGGTTGTAAAGAAAATCCACAGAGGCCTTCATCTTTTGCTTGCTATAGGTGAGAAGAGCCGGAAAGCGGTATATCACTTTTGCCCACTGTGTCTTGTCCACCCCCAAGTTTTCTAAGTATTTCATGGTCGGGACAATATTATCATGGAGACTGATTCCACATAACTGAGGCCTTTTGTTAAGGATGGTAGGAATTTGGGATTTTGGCACACCTAGATCAAGAAGAAACTCAACCACTGGCTTTATTTTCCCCTCCAAGCTATAATACGCGAAAGAAGGGAATCTCCGCACAATTCCTTTTATCTGATCAAGTTCCATGCCAAGCTCTTGGAGATAGAGTATTTTAGGTTGAAGCTTCCCATCTGGGTCTATCTCGCAAACTCGAGACACGGCCTTCAGCTTCTTATTATTCGAGGGTGGATTCGATGCAGGAACCACTGGTACGGGAACTACTGGTGCAAGTGCAACTGGGTTTTCTTTAATGGGCAGTGGGTTTGGAAAGCTTTCGATCACATTGACTAGAAGATTACCGTACTCCTCGTGAAGTGTTTCAAGGTAAGGAATGAGAGCATCTCTGATCTCGAGAGTTGTTAACTCTCGTCCTTCAATTTCAATGGAAATTTAATTAGGTGAGATCAAATCTACCATAGAAAGTGATGTGAAACCGAATAAAGTCTTGACAGTACGTAATCAATGAATGATTAAGAGACAGGTATAAGCATTGAAACCGAAACTACTAGATTACGAAATTTGTGAACAGAATGAAAATCAATGAATGAACTTGAAGAAATGGTATCTCGTCGAGATCGAACCTACTAGATATCGAGATTTGTGAACGGAATGAAGCCTTGAGACCAAGTGGTCAACGAAAGAGTCCGACTTGTTGATGGTTCTCGCAGCAACGACATGGCTTAAGCCTTGTTTCTTCAAGAACAAGATTAAGACAGCCTTGGCTTCCTCTTTTTCCGCCGCTAAAAGAGTCGAAGGTATCACTTTGAAGCTAAATGAACCCTCTACCCCAGAATCAGCTGTTAAAAAATATCAAGAACAAACTTTGGTTATTGGTTAATATTTTCCACAGAAAGTGCTTGCTAATATTAACAAGTGAATTTGCTCTACTACTGATGTAGGAAAGTCAAGGAAACAACTAAACAAGAGATGTTTTTCAAAACACTCACCAAATTTTGCTCGACAAATGAAGAATTTCCTAGTGAAAGTTACTTGATTCCTGGGAGAAAAATGAGTGAACATAGATTTTTCAACTTAACAGCCATAGAAAAATTGATCATACACCGAGGAAAAAAGTGGAGAAAAAGAGTAAACCCCACAAGTGTATTTCACAAAAGGGACACTTCCAACAACTTTAGAAACAAAAATCCTTAATAATCCTTAAATTAGCACTAATCATCACATAATCCAATTCCAATGCTCGCCTCTTGCACATTTACTAACTTGTATAAAAAAAAACCACATGACAATTTTCTCATAACATGCATAAAAACATCATAATCTATGTAAATAAATCAACCAGTGGGTGTTAGGAGAGAGAGATAACAAGAGCACTAACCTTGAGCTGCTGAAGAAACATCCTCTGGGCAAAGGGGCGAACGTGGGACAGCGGATTGAACAAAAACTCCTCATTTTCAGCATAGTTCCAGATGCCCACAAGGAGGAAATATATATATATATATATATAATATTAAGAAAATATTGTGAATATTCAGATAGAACGGCTTTTGAAACTGGAGTGTGAAAGGGGTCTAGAGCGGTTCTTGGTGACTGGATATGGCCAGAGCCAGAGAGGCAGATGCTAGAGAGATATTATTATTTTAAATTATATTTCTTTGTCAGAAACTGAGAAAGCCTGAGAGCGGAAATGGAACCACGTGCAAAATCTGCTGTCATTAGTTTTTTTTTTTTCCTTTTATTGAGAAAAATTTCGAAGTAATAAACGAAGTGCTGTTTTGGTATTTGAATTTTTAGAAAAAACTTTAAGGCAAAAAACGACATGTCGGTTTGGAATTGGCTTTGGGGCAATTCCGTCCAATATGGCCTCGTTCCCTATAAACGGCGACCGAAATCGTGGACCAATATAGCTGAGATGTAATGCCGATCTTTCACCGTGTAGGGTTTTATGAAAAAGGAAAACCCAAAAATTAAAAAATTGAAGGAATTTCAAAAGCTTCGATGAAAGTATAGCCATGGTGATTTTTCTCAGACGCATTTTCTTGTACAAAAACGTCCTTCTCCGTCGGAGCTCCGCTCTGTATGGCCACCGAGATCTTTCTCAGAACTTCATCAGCTCCAGCAATGGCTTCTTCAGCTCCAGCAATCTTATCATCTGGTTTTTTCTAAAAAAAAGAGTTAAAATTTGAAAAAGTAAAGTTTGACTTGATGCGTTTGGAAAATAATAAAAAACTTGTTAATATTTGTCTGTCCCCATAATTTGTCTCATTTTTTGGGAGATTTTTAAAAATGACTGGGAAAATTTTTTTTTGTTCAATGATTCTTTTTTTAGATAGTTTTTGGTATAAAAAAAAAAATTTTAGACATTAAAACGGTTTCATTTTTTTTTATCCTGTTGAGGTTACTTATCCTGTTACAGTTTACTTATTTTTTTAAAAAAAAATTGAGACAATTTATCTATATAGAAAAGTGTGTTTTTTTTCTAAAAAAAAAGACATTTACTCGATTTAAATTTTTTTTGTCCCTTTCTTCAAATTCTTCCCATTTTTGTAGCCGATCTCTTTAGGTTTTTAATTTTTTGCTTATTTGATAGGGCTTTTTAGAAACTATATTTGGTTTATTGAGTTTAAAAAATACTAATAAAAATGTTTAAAATTATCATAAGTGTTTTTTTCTTTAAAAATATTGTTTGTTAAAACTACAAAATATAATATATTAAAAAACACCTCTAAAAGCGACTGAAAATTATGCCAAAGTGTTAATGGATCCACGTGCAAAATTCTACTCTCTTTAGTTTTCTTTTGGTTTTTCTTTTTTGAGAAAAATTTTGAAGTAATAAACATGTGTCATTTTGGTATTTTTTTTTTCTCTTTTTCTTGTGAAAAAGTTTAGGGATATTTTTCATTTTGGTACTTTACATTTTAAAATTATCAAAAAAATCATATATCGTCTTTTGAACTTTAACATTTTATATATTTATATTTTAAATTCATATTAAATTTTTACTTTTTTCTCAGTTAATAATTAATTTTGATCATAAAAAGACTTAAAAACCCTCTAAAAAATTGAAAAATACATAAAAATATTTTGAGAAAAAAGCTAAAGGACATTTAAATATTTTACAAAGTCAAAATTAAACTAACTTAAAAAATGTAAGAATTTAACATGAATTTAAATTTTAAACATATGATAGTATTAAAGTTTAAAATATAAAGTATAAAGTTTTGACAACCTCAAAATACAAGTATAAAAATAAAAATATCCAAAATTTTAAGGTAATAAACGATGTGTCGTTTTGGAATGCAGTCCAATACTACCGGGCTTAGGCCTAGATCAGACAAACAGAGGCCCAAATGGTGAAATCTTGTCCAAAACCTGACTTGTCGTCACCGTGCAGCGTTTACGGAAAAAGGCAAAACCCTAAAACAGAAAAATTGAAGAAGATTCCTCAAAAAAAAAAAAAGAAAAAAATGAAGAAGAAAAGAGGTTCGATGAAAGTATGACCATGGCGATCTTTCTCAGACGCACTTTCTCATACAAAAACGTCCTTCTCCTTCGGAGTTCGGCGCTGTATGGACACCGAGATCTCTCTCAGCACTTATTCAGCTCCGGCAATGGCCCCTGCAGCTCCGATAGGCACAAGATTCTCTCTCCTCCGAATTATCAAATGGATTCAGCAATGGCCGCATTATCAACAGAATTGAGGTAGCTACGGACTGGAAGGGCTTCTTCAGGTGCAAAATCTGATATTTCAATTACTAATCTGATGTTTTGTATTTAATTTTTCAGTATCTTTTTTTTGTCTGGATCATCAATTGTTCTGAAATGCGTTGTTTTTCTTTTGTTTTGTTTAATGCCTATGATGAAGGAATGCTTGACTATATTATGGTGGATCTTGGTGATGTGAAGTTGCCCTTGAATCAGATAGCGGTTGTTTCAGTCATGGACTCCAAACCTTTGTCTGTAAATCCATTTGATCCAAGCGTAAGTAATTAGGCTCTTGGGGAATGATTATTTATTTATTATCTGCTGAAATGGGTTTAGCATATGTTTGGATGGCTCTCTTTTCTTTCTTTTTTTTTTGTTCATTAGTGTTATGAAATTGCTCTTGTATTTGGGGAAGGGATATTTATCTTGTTTAGGTTAATTTAAAAACTATACCTTTGGTTTCTTAACTCATTGAATTTTTACCTTCAAATTAGATTTAGTACACAAATCTATATCTTAAGTCAATCAATGATTGATTTTAACCTTTAAAATGATCAAATTATACTTAAGTAAAAGGGAGAAAAATTAAAACTTTCAAAAAATAAGAAGAAAACAAAAAACACACAAAACACTTATTTTTTAGGGTTTTGCTATACATTTTTAAAATAAAAAACCTAAGTGTAAAGTTTTTCTTAAGGTTTTAAAGTTCTCTTATTTTTTAATTTGAGGGTATTTTGAGCAATTTCTTATGTCAAAATTAAAGTTTGTCGTGAAAAGCTATAAATTGGTGTATTAAAGTTAATCTGAAGGTATAAATTCGATGAGATAAAAAATCTAAGGTATATTGTTTGAATGAACCTAAAATACAATGTATAAAAATGTCAATAACCCTATTTGGGACTGAATACGGGATTTTGTTGCATCTGTTCTCTACGTTCCCAATAACTTTTGGAAATGGCATTTTGTAGGAAAATTATACATACCATGAAAAAAGATATCATGTGAATAGAAAAGCTTGGACAAAATAATAATTTTACTTTTATAGAACTCACAAAATTTTCATAACCTGAGCTCATGATGTGTGTCATTGCAATTAAAATATTTAAATAAGTTGGATTCAAGTGCAATTTTGTTACCCAATTTTTTATAATGCCAAGACAAGGGTCATTAAACAACTCCTTTCCGTCAAAAATGAAAGTTTAATGTGGGATTGCCGATTGACTACTTACTGCAGGGCCTAAAAAGTACGGAGAAAGCCATTATTGAATCTCCCTTGGGGCGTAATCCTAGGGTGGATGGTGAGCGATTGATTGCTGCCATTCCTCCGTAAGCACTTTTCCCTGTTCAATTGATGTTAGCCGTTTAAGGAGTTGTATTGTTTTAGCCATGAATGTCCTAAACTGTCAAAATATTTTCGTTTCCTCATTTTTTCTGACTAGGTTGACCAAAGAGCATATTCAGGTAACTCCACATTTCCTCTTCCCACCACCATTTTTTTTTTAACTTTCGTTTCATTTTCTTCGTTGCCTGATTAGTTGCAACTATCTTTAGGCTGTTTGTAAAGTGGTTATGAGTCTTGTGAAGGTACCAGACAAAGCATAAGAAGGGCTCGCCAACAGGAAGATTAATTAAGCTCTTTGTTTCTTTTGATCTTATCGCTATCTACGAATTCCTATGTATATGGTGCAAGTATCCTGCAGTCTGGACGCTGACTTGTCCCTGTTTTCTAACTGTAGAAGTGGACAAATAAACTAAAACGCCAATTTCCAGGCCTTTATTATGACAGATTTTTTGCTGTTGCGTGTTTGATGCCCTAAACAATGCTGGAATGTTGTGCATCAACAAGACTAAGGATGATGGTTATTCTTAGAGCGGAGATTTTACTTTGTGCTCTGCATCTTTTATGTTTGTTCTAACTAGATTGTGGCCACTCTGGTTTTCAGGCCATGGACACGATAAAGAAAATGCAACCAATTACCCCAAAGACGACATAAAAGATTGGAGAAAGAAGTGAAGTTATAAATCTGAGAACTGTATGGACGTTAAATTCTGCGCCAGTGTTTTTCTAACTTTTTGGTATGTTCCTAGGTTGAAGACTTGACCAAAAAGTTTATCAAGACAGCAGAGGACCTATGCAAGGCAAAGGAGAAGGAGATCGAAAGCTAGTTCTTTTCTTTTCAAAGTTGAAGATCACAAGGTAGTTAGCGGTATCGGCTTTATCCCTGTTTGCACAAAGAGTGCACCGCCAATTAAAACATTCAACCATTCTAAGAGAATTCTTTAATGGATCCCTAAATTCTCGTTTCTTTTTCTTTTTTTTGGTAATTATCATTAACTAAATTACCTTCTTGGTGATTTGTAAACCTATCTTTGCGGGAAATACAGTAGTTGTGACTGATACCATGTGTCAGAGGCATCCTTGTTCTTGTGACGTTCTTGGTCTTGATTTCGTGGAATCTATTCATGTAATTCTTCCATTTTAACGCTGTTAAAATATCCAATTAAGTGCAATAAGTTCACATTTATTGAGGTTGGCCTCTCTCTCTCTCTCTCTCTCTTGGCTTATAACTTTCAACCACAAGGCACTAGGAGTTTACTAATTTCGTTTTTCAGGTGACAAAAAGAAATACGAAGCTACTGCGGATCAAAAATCTTTACAAAGAACAGATAAGAAAACTCTAGGTACTTCAAGATGAAGTACTCATCTAATCATCTAAACGTCTATACAGCCTACACTCCAGGAAAATTCTCACTAAAAAACAGCCTCTTGTGTCACAAGCATGATACCCCTCACCCACAGCTTTGCGGTTTCAAGCCCACCCTCACACACAAAATGCACCTCCTTGTTATTTTTTGTAATTATCCTGAACAGTCCAGGTTGGTTAGCATCGCCCTTGTTCTTCCTATTCCTATGAAATGTCTGGCTTGGCCCCAACTCTGCCTCCCGACATATCACATTTCTCCTGCTCGACTTCCCCCAACACAATATACCATTGCCACTCACCATTCTCACCTCTTTTGCATGAGGGCTCCCTTTACCTCCCTTTGTGTGCTTCTGAACACGGGCACCGCGTGTTACCAAGTTGCGAGCAAGTTCGTCAAGCAATACACCCTCTGCTTCATTTTCCTTGCCGTCTTTTTTCCTAGCGAGTGAGAGTGCTGTTTCCCCTTTCTCATTCTCAAACTTGATGTTGGCCCCATGAGAGATCAACAATTGACATATAGTACCCTGGCCTTCCCTTGCTGCCAACATGAGGGGAGTGTAACCATCACTATCAGGAACATTTACATCATAACCCCGACTTGTTAATAGTTTTACCGCATCTAAATCCCCATGACGAGCAGCACAATGCAAAGCATAGAACCCTCCAGCATCGTGATTTCCCTTTTCAAGTGCAAACTCGAGCATTACTTTCTCAAAAAGGTCACGATTTTGGTTTGACTCGGAAATGGTAATTGCAGTTTTACCGGATTTGTTAGCCAACTTTACATCAGCTCCTGCATATACCAGCAAACGGAATGCTTCAACATGACCCTTCAAAGCAGCGATCATGACCGCCGAGAAACCATTGTCATCCTGATAGTCCACGTCAAATCCTTCCCAAGTGATAAGAGCCTTCAAGGCCTCTATATCACCAGTTTGAACCACAGAGATTGAAGGACAGAACACTGAGAGATTGCTCGATTTAGGCAACTTTCCAGCCTTTATCACGTCTACCACAGCCTGTTGAAAACCAAAGACCCACATATTTGAAATTGAAACCACCGATTGACCATCGGCATTAACCAATCCAAAATCAGCACCAGCCATAGCCAATGCCCTGAGACAAGCATCTTGCTTATATCTCGCACAAATCATTAAAGCCGTGTCACCAATATCAGTCTTCGAGTTTATATCACAGCCAAAGTCAATTAGGCATTGAATAATTGCAGAAAACCCAAGACGAGCAGCCATGTGTATTGGACGAACCATGGTTCCTCCAGTTGTTTTAACTGGCGATTCTACGTCAGCCCCACAACTTAAAAGCAGATTTACAGCTCCTGCATTTCCACAAAGAATTGCATGGTGGAAAAGGGTTCTTCCACGATGAGGAGTATGGAGAGAAAGTTGCTGCAGGAGCATTTGCAAAATGGCACCACTGCTTTCAAAATATTCTACCGCGCACCAGGTGATGGGATAAGGCTCAGCAAGTCCAGCACCTACACGACACTCTTCTCCTGTAACTGTGTCCCAAGACCATGCCCCCAGCTTTACTTTGATATCTGTCCTGGCACCAGCCTGCATTTTCCATTTTAGGAGAGGAAACAAAAGTCAGATTTTCAGTCATGTGGCTTTACGAGAGAAAAAAGGAGTAAATTTACTGCCAAAACATTGAAGTTGAAACTTCCCATTCCAGTAGCAGTAATGCAGTCTGCCTAAAGAAAAACCTTAAATAAATAAAGAATACGACACATTTAGTCATTTTCAATTCAGATTTCATGCAACCACAGAACTGCACCATTGGGTTAATCCAAACGCACATGTCCAGTTGTCACACTTGTTGCTTACATCCACGCCTATTAGTCTGTTGGGTGTCAGAGTCAGATATAGATGTACACGAAACAGAAGCTAATCAGCCATATCAAAGCGAAAAGTTTACTTATCTTGACGGTGCGAGATCATAGAGTAAATGGGTCATATTCATGTGACTCATAGTACGAATTAAATTATTTCAAATCACTTATCCGCAAAGTTCCTTTTCTGCTTCTATTATTAAAAAATACGCGTTTTTGCAATAATGCAATCCCTAATATTTCCAAGTATTCCAAAGCCACGGGACTATTTCCTAATATTTCTTTCCTTGTTTTTGCTTAATGGAAACAGGCGAATATTTCTATCAAAACTAAGACCCCACGACCTCGTCCATATGTGATAATGCATCATAATTTCTCACAATAATTTATTTACCTGTAGCAACAAACGAGCAACAGAGATCTGCCTACTAGCAACTGCAGCAACTAGTGCAGTACAATCCACATTTGCGTGCAAGGAAGGTTTGGATGATTGGAGCAACACCCTATCTGTTGCACTTGCATCTACACCACACTGCGATTAAACAAGATTCAACAGTCGGTAAAATCCTATTTACTGAGAGAGTCAACTGGACTGAGTTCAGCGCACGACCAGAAAAAAAAAAGGCGCGAAGAAGTTAACAAGTTTTAGTCTAAAAAACCTCCCTAACATTAAACATCCAAACAACCAGCCTGCAAACAGTAACAACTATAAAGATGTTTTTTTTTTTAATAATTAACTATAAAGATAGTTATCTAACCAGACATCGAAATACAATGAATGGTGAGAACTATCTAGTTTGCTTTTTTACATTTTTGTTCTTCACAGATCACTCCTCCACGAACAACAAAAGCAATCCCAAATTGATTATCAGCCAATTCATTCAATTCAATCCTGTTTTGCACAAGACTCCCCTGTGGTGGGACCAAATTAGTGGCTGTATTCAGCCCCGTATGGGCAAGTTAATTACAAAGATTTACCTTAATTAGTGCGTCTGCCAAATCGACAAAGCCCCTGCAGCACGCTGTGACCAGAGCATGCACAGCAACATGGGGCCTGATTAAGTCGGAAGCCATTAGCAGCTCAGCAAACTTAGCACCACGCCCATGACAGCTTGCCTCCAGCAGAGCTTCCTCGCAAGCTGGCTGAGATGCCCCATCTTTTAGCAAGATTCCAAGAATCTCGTAGTGGCCCTCCCTCACTGCTGCAGTTGTCGCGAAGCCCCGGAATAGCTTCTGATTCACGTCAGCTCCAATGCTCTATTATTTTGTTGTAAAACATGCCAAACTCTTAGTTGGTCGCAAGCAAAAATCCCATAACAGGAATATATGACTCAGTAACAATCTTGATTCGTTGGTAACTCTGATATGGTAGGAAGTAAAAGAATATCATACAAACAAATCCTAGTAGAGACGTATTGTGTACGTGTACTCGAGAGGAAGACAGCTCGGTATGGGTTCTCTAGACAATGTTGAATAGTCCAATTATAATTTAGAAACTGGTCACCTAACAAACATTTGTTATGTCAGCTATTCCATGATAGAATGCTCGATAATAATATCTTATCATTTCTTTTTAGCATGTCAGAAATATTAGTATCTAGAACCTACAAAATTACATATTTACATGCATAAACAAATTCTGCAATTATAGAAATTATCACTTCCGTGTGGAGTTGTTTAGAAACCTCTAGAATTTGCAAGTTGTAACCCATAACAGTGCGAATATTTGATTATTCTTTCTAAAAAAAAACCCGAACAAAATTAGCAAGTACATAAGGAGGGCCCGGGGTAAAGCTACACCCATGCTGATTCATATGAAAAAGGAACAGTTTTTATGTACAAAATACTAGTTGAGAAGGAAACTTGGATTCGAATTCAACCTCTGAAATTTACCATAATTTGAAGGTGCTACAGAATGCCTCTAACGAGGGGAAGCTAGGTAAATGACTAATGAGACAATTTTTATACTATAACACTCAGAAAAATACAATAAAGACGTTAAATCTCTTGATATTCAAAGGAACGAAAGACTGTATTTCGGAAGAATAACAACAGAATAAAGACCTTTATTAAGTTTTCGCATGAAATTCCTTGGTTGCTTTTTTCAAGGCTTACAATTGAATACAATAAAAAAAGCAAGAAGGGAAAAATATATCTGAAATGTTGGAACGTACTGCTGCCAGCAGATCTCCGCTACCATGCAAAAAGAAAAAGGCTAAAGTATAGACCAAGAGGAAAATTCAAAGTTCGGAAAAATATTACGCTTCAAAAAGTCAAGTTCAAAATTTTTAGTTCTCAGTTCCATCTTTTTCAGAAATAAAAAAAAGGTCAGATGAGAAATTAATTTATAACAAGATTCATGTAATCTCTAATTTCCGAGGAGCCAAACAGGAAAAAGGAAACGAGTCATACTCTAACAGTAAATAATCGGATGAAGAAATAGGATAAACGAACAAGACACTGAAACTTCGCAAATGTAAAAAATGCTTTCAAAAGAGCACAAAAAAAAAATCCTTGAAAACTTGCAACATTTAACGGATAAAAAAAAAAATTCACCAAAAAAGAGCCCCTAAATCAGCCAAAGTATCAGTACAGACAAGCTTATGCTCTGAAAAGCAATATGCAGAGAAAACGACAGCAGCAAATTTCAAATTTTTCGAAAACAAAACGTACGCTAGTTTGAAACCAGAAAAGCTAAAACAAGCTCAATGAAACAGTTCAAATCTCAACTTCAACCACAATGATCCGATCAAAGACAGACTAAAATCTGAGCTAAACGCATTACCAGTAACTTCTTCACCAAAGCGACATTTCCAGCATGGACGGCGACAAAAAGCGCCGTGACATCGGTTTTGAACTCGGCGTAGTCGACGAGGACTCCGCTCTCCGATTCGTCGCGCAAAACCACCTCCGTCTTCCTCGTCTTGAGGCACACGGCGTCCACGAAGTTGACGTCGACGAACGGGTCGGCGATGCAGTCTAGCGCCGATTTCAGATCTCCGGCGAGAGAAGCTTCGAGGAGGCGTTTCGAGACCTCGGCCTCGTAGTCCACCGGAAAAACCTGCTTGCCGGCGAAGACCACCATTGTTAAAAGCTTCGCTCTCTCTCTCACAGACACTCTCTCTCTGTAACGCGGCAGTTTCAGTTGGAGCAAAGCATGAGTTTCTCTCTCTCACTTCTTCTGCCTTTAAACTATACTTTCTCTCTCTAAAACGGAACGCGAAGCTCGAGGAGAAGGAGAGGAAAGAAAAACTTTGAAAGTTGAAAGAAGCGAGCGCCAGTGACAAAAGAGAAGAGTGGAAGCAATTTATCCGGATGGTTTAACTCGGGCTTCACCCCCGGGTTAAAAAATAAATGGATTTCCAGGGAAATAGTATTTTTTACTGTTATATTTTACAGGGAGTGGGGTCCACTTACCAATGTGGGACGAGCGGAAACGTTGGCTCGGCTCGCATATCGCAGATTCGAAAGGCTTAGGCGGGCCCAGGATTGGCAGTTCGGCTCAAATAGAGCAGCAAACGTCGTGTAAATGGTCCTGGGATTGGATGGTTCAGTTATAGATCAGGAGCGCTAATTCTAACACGTAATCATAAATCAGAGCCGTCAAACAGCCAGCAAGTTAAAAGTTTAAAAAACAGAACTGCAAAAAAATTATTTTAAAACTGCTAATTTTAAAGCGTTTATATGATCAAAATTATTATTTTTTTAAATCTAAAGGTTCAAAGATGATACCTATTTGTATTAGTAGACATTTTTTTTTTGTTCCTATCGAAAAAGTTCTTTTCTTTTTTTTAGAATTTTCAATAAATTATCTTGATGACACTTCACACCTTTAAGAGAGAAAAGAATCTCAACCATAATTGTGCTGTCACCATATATCCTGGAGTCCTTTACGATAGATATTCTTGTCGGGCTTTAAGATCATATATTAAAAAGAGTAAAAGCAAAAATATAAATTTGACACTTCAAAAAAAATATTAATTTGATGAATTGTAATTTTGATAGTTTAAGATATTTTTTTTTTCAAAAAATCTACCAGTGAGTTAAGTTTTTTTACATTACATTTGATAAATAATTTGGAACTTTAATTCTCAAAATTAATACATATTCACAAATACGTGGTTTCACTTTGCTATAGAATTTTTTAAGTTGGCTATTATTTTTCTAACAATTTACAACACTAATGCTAAAACTCTTAACACTATTATAGAAGAGCCTTATATTGTCACAACCTGCCTTTTCGGGCTGTGATAAAACTCTTTCTTACTTACTTTAGGGCAAAAATTTAAGAATTTTTTTTTAAAAACAGGAATAAATAATTTACTTACATTAACTTTGATAATTCCCAAAATACTTTCACATACTTGTATTTACATAATTAATACTTTTACTTTCATAACATCTTTCTTTTAAACATTACTTTCAAAATACCTTATAACACCATACAGCGGAAAACATACTGTGGCGGAAACCATACCCAGTCTGCACACATCATCCGTCCGCTAGCTCATCATTACGAATTATTCTGACCTTTTCGTCGGAATACCTACAGCATGAAAAACTTAATGAGCTAACGCCCAGTAAGTCCCATAAATCCCACATGGATATTCATATGAATGCATGAATCAATTATGCTTTCTTATAAACTTTCTTTATCCTCATCGTTTCTTATTTTTACTATGGTCCAAGTGTTCGTACCATTGCGCAATTTCATTTAGGTCTACGTAACACCGTGACCGTAACATATCCTTTAAACTCCCCTTGAATTAGGAGCCGGTACGACACTTTTCTTAACTTTTGGTGATTCGTTTACCAATTCACTTATTATGGTTATCATACCATGCATGAAGTGATGATCACATGTTATACATAACATAAATGCTCTTGTACAACACTGGTACACATTATTATACACACTGGTATGTAACATAATGTACTCACAGGTACTTAACATAAAATATTCACATTGGTACACATTAATATATACACAGGTATATATAGCATAATGTACTCACAGGTACTTAACATAAAATACACACACAGATACGTACTTTATACATACTTAAGTATTTATCATTGTACACACAGGTATGACATCATGATACACATGCTCATTTTCATTATTGTACACACAGGTACATAATATATTATACACACAGGTACGAAGTCATGGTACACATGCTCATTTTCATTATTGTACACACAGGTACATAACATCTTGTACACACTTGTACAAATTAATATGCTCACAATTATTCATACATGACTATACCCCTAGGTATTCATATCATGGCAAACATACAAGTTTACACTTAATTATGCGCACATGTATACATATACATACATTTCTTTCTAAACCTACATTTCATACTGTAGGTGGGAAGGGTACTTACTTGATGCGAATGTCGGGCAACTTAACCTCGATTTCCCTTCTCCTAGACTCCTAGGATCCTGTTGGCCAATTACAAAGTCATTAGCCAAATTCTACTATGTTTCGATACGAAACATCCGTTAGTTAATAAATTGAGTTGTATTACTATGTACAATTCTAAAAACCACTGGTTTTTCTTATTTCTATCTAACTTTACCCTATCGTTTCTAACGAAGGGCGGGAACCCTTTCTAGTCGTTTTCTTATTCCATTGGAAATATTTCAAAACAGTTCGGGTTATTTAGACAAAAATGACAATTTTGCCATTTGTAGGTCCACTAACCTACCAAAGCTCGATTTCGTTATTCTTACGAAAAAAACTATATACTAATTTCAAAATAACACCCTAGTAGGTCAAATCTTTTTATTTCTCAATTATGCCCCATTTTCATAAAACTTTACAGTTTAGTCTCTGAACTGAAAATTTTGACGATTTTACCCCCGGGACTAAAATTTACTTCTTTGCATCAAAATTTCCTATTTTTCTCAAGGATCATTTTTACTTAAGGTACCATACCTTAAATCATTTTGAAAAATGACATTTTTACCATTTAACACTTTTTTCACTTTTAACAAATTCTTGAAAAATCAAAAACTCACAAACGATTGAGTTTTTGAACAAACCGTCAACGCGGCCTAACAGTTTTATCGAGATCTAAAACTTTCATGTTTTAACTTTTCCCAAAAGCTCACTGTACAGGGGCGTTTTTGACTATTTTTCAAATCTTCCGAGAAGGAACTTTTTCTTTCAATTTAGTCCCTATGGCATTTTTACAAAAATCCGTTTAAAATTGTAACTCTACCCCTGCAGAAACCATTCCATGCCTTAGTCAAAAGATTCTCATACTCAAATATCACTTTTGCAAAGTCTAACATCAAAATTACAAAAATAACATTTTTTTTGCAAAAATTGTCGTTTTGCACTTTAAATCAAAGTTTCACAACTCAAACTTGCCAATCATCACATATACATGAAATTCCATCAAATACATGCTCAAAACCCCTCATGAGTTTGAAAGAATAAAATCAAAACAAAATTCAAAACTTTAAACTTTAAAACTTACCCAAATAACTCTTTTTTTGATTTCTGGCCTTCGAAGGCTTCTTGAACTTCTTCTTGGACTTCCTTTTCATGCAAAAATACCATGGATTAATTTTTGCCATTTACCCATGAAAAATCCCTTGAAAACTCATGAAAAAGTTTAGGATTTTACCTTAAAACTTGTGGGAAATCCTTGTACTTGCTTGTAAAACTTGTTTGGGGGTATTTTTGTAAAGTTTAGGGGCTGAGAAATTTTTTTAGAGCTCTTGGACATGGCTGCCGGATCTTGGAAGGAAAGGAAAGAAATGAATTTTTGTGATAACTTTGCCTTAACTGCATCCTTATCACATTTGGTGACTCATGGTAACCCATGAGTATACCACTAGGTGTCACAAGGTGATTGGGCCACTTTTCTTGACATGTGGCCCAATAGAAAATCAAGGAGTGTCCACTTTGTGGAGTTAAAAATTTATACTGTGTAATTTTTCACCACACAGTATTTTTCCTATACTTTCGTGGTCAATTCAATGTACTTTCTATCCTTATACTGTATAAAAATATTTAACTTACTTTTCGTTTACTTTTGGAGGCCAATCATAATATTTTTCGTATCTGCGTTTTCATTTAGCAGTATTCTTATACTGCTCTGGCCTCCTTTCTACCCCCAGTTAGGGTTAGGACAACCTCTATGTCCTATTCACATTCTAATCATTCATTCGTTTATATCACAATTTCACAATTAATTGTGACATGAAATTCATTTTATGGATATTATGTACAAATCTCTGAGTCATCAAACTCATAAAATTTGTATTTTACAATATCCACCATTGCATTACATATGCCATAAAATTTGCAATCAATGCCGCTCATTCATATTTTATTGTAATTTTCACAGAAATTACAATTTTTACAAAATTTTACATTTTTAAGAATAAATTCATTAATTAAACCCAATTAAATATTATGTTTTATTAATGACGTTTCCTCAGTCATTACATATATATTGGTATTAGTGTCCATAATTTATTGATCTTGATAATCACAACGTCACTATTGTCGGGTCACTGAGTTGGGCTTGGTCGGATATTGGGTCTAGAAAGGCTCGAGGATGATCTCAACCTATATTACCTCTGTGTATTCCAGAAGCCTCTTTTCAGATGATCCTTGAGAAAGTTAAAAGTTCTATTCATATTCGTGTTTAAATCAGAGGATTTTCAAAATAGCGATAAGCATTCAAGTTGATTGTGATCTATCAAATTTAAGATATTTATAAGAGATAAGTCTCATAAGAGATCACGGTGACGATATTTAGTGAATAGGAGATGAGTTTATCATGTATTTGAATTTAAATTATACTTAAGGAGTAAGGGCCCTCTTTGGTTCGTTCTCAAAATTTTTGAAAATATTTTTACACGTTTTTTTAGACAAAAAACGTGCGAAAATATTTTCAAAAACACTCTCAACACAATTCTTAAAAAATTTTCATTTTTCAAAACAAAAATATTTTTACCTATTTTGAAAACAATACCAAACGGCCTAAAGGAATTAACCATCCCCAAGCGCTATAAATAGGGGCTAGCTCTAAAGAGCAGCCTAATTCCAATTCTTGGCACAAGCCCTAGCGTTAATTGTGTAAACAATATTTTCTCATGGTGAAACCCTACAACTTGAGAAAATCTATACTGGATGTAGTTTTCAATTGAGGTAAATCACTCTAAGTTCTTGTGTTATTGCTATTATATTCTTACCACGTTATTTACTTTATATGTGAGTGATTATATTTGTGAAGAATTAAAGAGAATCTTGTTAAACAAGTTTTGTACAACAACAGTTACTAATCACAGACTTTTGTCTCTTTTTCCTCTTTGGAAGTATAAAAAATACCACAACAAATTGTGTGACACCCGTTATTCTCCTAACGGGTATTGAGGTAATTAAATTAATTTTTAATGTATAAAAAAAATTGCTTCATTTAAATTTATTTTATAATATTTATTTTTATCTATTTTTAAATTTTCTAAAATTCTCCTATATTTATTTAGTATGATTACTAAAAAGCCTTAGAACTTCTAATAAATCTCAAAAATGTCATATTGGCATTATGTGTGTTAAAGTCTTTAGATGAGACATAAGGATATCTTTTCCAACTACTCTTGACCCTCATTTTCTTTATTTCCTCCGTGACATGCTTCAACATGTCTCCTCTATAATTGTTTCTATCACTTCTTTTCAAAGACTTCATCTTTTCTTCCTTTTTCTTCCACGGTTCCCACACTCTTCTTCTCATTTCTTTGCTGAAGCAAAATACTTAGAGAACTTCTTCAAGGCAGCCATAAAAATCAGCCACCATCACCTCCATTTGAGCAAGAATTTCAGTCATACCGAAGTAAAGGAACCTGTTTTGAAGCCATTTCAAGCTTCCAACTAACCATAATCCGAGGTTAGAATCTTATGAACAAATTTAGTCTTTCATTTATAAATTTTCTTTTATACTAAAGGATTATTCAAATTTGCGTTCTTAAACCTAAGTATATGTTTGTTGCTATTTTGGAGCATATGTATGAAGTCTAAGTGTATATGCCCTAGACAGAAAATTTATATTGTTAAACTTTGTAATACCTCTATGGGCAGTGGTTATTTCTTGAAATTCTAAGATTAAATTAAAATAAATTTTATGAATGTAGTTGTATGTTGTGCTTTAGTTTTAATTGTCCTTATGCACGCCTTAGGATCAAGGGAGTATGGAGCTAACGTTAATTGATTCCAGGATTAAGAGACTGTTGATAAGCTTGAAAGGTAGGGATTCTATTACTCATCTTTTGTGAGGTTTTTATAGAATTAAAATTGATTGTTTTGCCGCAATATATATATATCTATGTTGAACTGATATTATATGATTATCACATATGAAACTATGACATGGACTCGTCTTGTATTGTACGGCGAGGAACATAATGAATTGACACATGTTATAAATTGAGAAGCATGGTTAGGAAAACTAACTCTATTGATAATGATTCAATATAGAGAAATTGTGAGACATGAAAAGGGCGACGGTTACGTCCTTGGGCATGAATACCCTAAAAGGTAAAGTAGGGGGAAGGCGATGACGCTTCCTTGGGTTGAAAGTCCCAGAACACACTGTACAGGAATCGATTTGGTGAGGACTCGGGGCTTGATGTCCCCTCACCGGAACACCCTTGGAATGTTTATAGGGTGATCAAGTGCGCCCATTTGGGTTTCGATGAGTTGAGTGATACTCAATTTAACATGGATACCTAGGAACAATGATGATTGGTAATATTTGTATAAATGTGTAATTATGACACTTGGTAACGATTAACTACGGTATCCATAAGATGTGATCATAATAAACCTCATAATCTGGAATATGATGTAACCTACTAACCATGCAGATTTTAATGTGGTAATGATAGAGGTGAGTAATGGCTTTCTCTACTGAGCATAGTGTTGCTCATTCCCTTATGTTTATATCTTTTCAGGACTCACTAAGTGTGAGGTGGCTACGAGAAATATAGTTGAGGAAGTGATGTAACTATATTACATTGGGACTGCTTCAATCGTTGAGAATGTTCTTCATGATAATGTAAGCATTAATTGTTACTTTCTGTGACTGTATTACAATGTGTTGAGGGTTAAAATGATGATGACAACAGTTTATATTATTAAATTTAAGGTGCTACATTAAAACTGTGGTTTATTTGTCGTTTATATTTTTATTTTTGAGTTGAGAGTTTTCATTTAAGTCCCGGGCAAATTTTATTTTTAAGGTTTTACTTTTATTATTTATTTTTATTTTATCTCATTAAAAACTGTTAACCCCCATATAGGGGCGTTACAGAATTTTTGGTATCAGAGCCTAGGTTCGGTTAACCTAGGGAGTGTAGCACCACTTTAAAACATATATTTTTGAGATGGTTTTGAAGCTGAATTTTCATTGTCATCATCAAAATGAACCTTCACATTGATTTATACAGTCTAGAAGGATGTAACATGGAAAGGCCATAGAATGAAAATATTAATAGTTATATGAGTACAATAATTATATAGAAGGAAAGTATTAATAGTTATGAGGGAATGATAATTATATGGAATGAGTTTATAAGTAGAATGCTTATGAGAGATTCGTATAATATTAGGATCTATAAGCATATTTAATTCGTATAAACGATGAGAAATTCGTATAGATACGAGGATTTAAGAGCCTTTTGTCTCGTGAAAAACAATAAGAAATATAAGGCTTGATTTATTGATTTTAAAGTTTGGCATAGATATGCCAAATTTTTCGTAATTGATTCAAACCTAAGTAATGATTATGTGTGGATTCGATGGAGCACATAAGTGTCAATATCTTTTCTTGAAAGTTCTATTTATTTGAGGAATATGATATAAGTTGGGAATCATGGTATTGAATTTGAGAGAGATAAATGTTAGACTTTTGGTCTGTTGAGACTGTGTAAAGTCTAGAATGCATGAATCTCAAAATTGGAATATTTTGTTACGTACATTGTATTTAAGTGTATCAGTGAATCTTTTGGTTACCTAAGGTTTTGTTATATGAGGAAATTATATATTGTATGAGTAGAATTGTGGGGATTGTAGATGTTCTTAAGTAGTAACATCAAGTGTCTTTGTTCGTTGATATGGTCTACGTTGAAAGACGTAAATCGTATTGATTTCAAGGTTAGTCACATTCTAAACCCTTGGTAGTAATGATGATGAATCCATTGATAGATGTTGAGTATTAGGAATAACATATGGGTGTATGCATTGTTCAATAAGGTTTTGATTAAAACAAAATTATTTGAGTTGCTGGATCATTCAGGAAGATCCTTGTTGTCGTTAAATTAGATTTGTTGTTTATAGTTAACTTTATCTATAGTGGACTTTGAATTGGGTTTAAGATTTATACAAATTGGTTTTCAATTTTATGTTTGTTATTTAACTCGTTCCAAATGTGTTAAGGCCCGAAACAACCTGACCATTTTCAACTAAGAACATTTGGGCCTAGTTCAAATCTTAAATCAGTTTGATTCACACTGTCTCTCCCACGTGGTTTCTATACGTGTCATATACAATGGTTTAATCATTGTTTACATATACGTTTACTGTGCATAGGAGCTTATTTCTCCGAGTTCACTTTTTCTCTCTTAATTTGTTATTTTCTCTCTAAATCGCAAATCCTCTTCTTTTTCATTAAAAATTCTTCTTTTTCTCTAAAAGAAGAAGGAATTCTAGGATTCTGCAATTTACTATCTTAATTTTTCCTTTCTATTTACTCTTCTTTCATCTCATCATGGACCCAAAGTACCAACACATGAGAAAGTATTTCCCATCACTCTCCCAAAAGATTCTCAGAAAGAAATATAAGGCTAGAATTACTCGGTTGTGGATTCTTATGCGTTTTGGTATCCCTTGTGATGTGAGAATGTTGATAGAGGGGAAAATCCGTCCGAGTGACTTTAGTCAAGATGTCGGTTTACCAGGAACGGGTACCAGTCGTAGTGCAATGAAAAGAAGAGCTCGTGCCATCGTGGTCACTTGTAACAAATGTGGAAGACAAAATTGTAACGGTAAATGTACTTCACCTGGTTATATGTCTACGAATAGAGAGGATAAAATAAGGTTTTGTAGGGATGGACTTTCAAAGGAGAACTTGGATAGCATCCATCCTCCTCTCCACGGTCACCCTAGTGGATATGTTCAAGGAGCTATTTTTAAACTCTGGCCTAAATTTTATACAGAAAGACAACGCCTCAGGAATATGGTATTTCTAGATCCTGTTTGTCAAGCCATAAGAAAACTGGATGGGGAATAAGTCATCGCTCTATAAAGGTTATTTAGTCTTTACTTATTTGAAGCAGTTTTAGCTGATGTTCAACAGTTTGTGTTTTTCTTTTACTCAGAATATTTGCTTTTGTGTTTGAAATAATTGTGATTATTAGATTGATACAGTAAGTGTTAATATCTTATTTAATTTATGATTTTCTTAAATATATATATAATAAAATATATTATCTTATCAGACACGTTACATACGGTACAGTAATATGTTTGAATTTTGAAAAACTTATCCAGATATTTCAAGATTTGTGTCTCAAATTTCAAAAGTTCTACAGTATTTGTCGTTTATATTAAATTTCTAGACTTGGTGTATATTTGTCAAAAAGTCTACAGTTGTGTCATGAGAGGTCTTCTGTCGAATTGTTCTCAATTGTCAAAAGTTATACAATTAGAGTCTAATCTTTTTCAAAAAGTGAATCAGATTTTCTGTAAACTATCAATCACCTTATCTTACTTTCTTATCCGCACAAGATTTTGTTTAAATCTTTGGATTACCTTTTCATTACCTACTCGTCTATCTCTTTAGGCCCTTTTTGTATATTTCTCATCTTTAAAATCTCATGTAGAACCCGAAGTCTAAGTGGAGCAGACATTAAGCAACCACTTCTATAAACCAAATATGTCTACCTCCCAGTCCACGAAGAAAATAAAGAATGTCTGTGTCTTTTGTGGTTCCAGCCTTGGAAAAGATAAAGCTTATTTAGAAGTTGCAAATCACTTAGGGCAAGTCCTAGCACGCAAGAAGATTAACATAATCTATGGGGGTGGTAGTATAAAAATGATGGTAAATATGGCACTAGCAGCTAGGTCTAGCGACGCTACTGATGTAAGAATTTGGCCTCATATTCCAGTTGAAGGAAACCTTTGTAAGGAAGCCATAGGTAAGGGAGAAGGAGTCAGGAGTATCCCTAAAAATTTTAAAGACATAATCTATAATTCTGATGCTTTTATAGCATTACCTGGTGGTCTAGGTACTCTTGAGGAAATATTTATAGTTGCTTGTGGGCAATTGTTGGGCTTTTATTCCAAACCTTTGGGACTGTTGAACGTAAAGGGTTTTTATGACGGTCTTTTGAAATTTCTAGATTACGCTGTGGAAGAAAACATCACTACAGAATCGGAGAGACAAATCTTTGTTACTGCTTCAACAGCTGAGGAATTGATAGATAAAATGCAAATCATACATCCAGAATCTGACACTGCAACATCCAAGCTTGAATGGGAAAGGAAAGCCGGGAGCGGCCAATTGATTTGAATCTCCATCTGTAATCTTTTTGTTTTATCTTTGACATGTAGGCATGTGTGTCCGTATTTCGTGTGTTACGAATAACCGTTTGCCTTGTATTCTGTATTTCTTGTGGTACGTCGTTGTTCAATCTTTTAGATTCATTGAGCCTAATGCCGGGATGACTGGATACGGAGTACTTGATGCTCTCGAAACGCATCCTTCTTAAGGTCCGATCTTTTGTTTATCGATGTTTTTGTATCCTCTAAGCATGCATGATATGGATAGCTGGTATACGGAGTGCCTTGTACTCTCGAAACGTATCCGTATTATGTTTGTAATGTGTAATATTCTGTTAATATTATGTGGAAGTACCAGAGTCAGTTATGGGGATATTCCATATGAAATATGAGTATATTATTTGGGTTGAATGTTTGTGTCATGAGGATAGCTGTTTAATGAAAAATATGTCGGGTATGTTTGCAACTCTGAGATTCCGTTTAATATCTCTATGAGTAAGTTTAATGTATAGTTTTGAATAAAAGTGTTTGTGATATATGTTTTATGATTATGTTTTAGTTTATTAGTTGAGGTATGAAATCAAATATATTTGACTTTTCCTTACTCAAAAAGAAAAGGAACCTAAAGATGAAGTATATAAAATTTCTCTGGCAATCTCCTTAAATGTGATTGTAAATCACAGTCCATGGACAATGAAGGACTGGAATCATGATATGGTCAATATGTAGGCCTGATCAGATTCTTAGACTATTATACGGTGTTATAAGTTGAAACTTGTCAGAAATACTCTCATTGAGGGATTTAGGAGTAAGATTTATTATGCAAGTAAATAAGTGGAGATACGATAACTTAAATTTGGAGGACAAACAACATTAACGGTTTAGACTCGGAATTGGAATCATAATGGAATTAAAATTTTTACTAGTATTGCTAGAATTGAAATTTCGAGGACGAAATTTCTTTAAGGGGGGTAGAGCTGTGACACCCGTTATTCTCCTAACGGGTATTGAGGTAATTAAATTAATTTTTAATGTATAAAAAAAATTGCTTCATTTAAATTTATTTTATAATATTTATTTTTATCTATTTTTAAATTTTCTAAAATTCTCCTATATTTATTTAGTATGATTACTAAAAAGCCTTAGAACTTCTAATAAATCTCAAAAATGTCATATTGGCATTATGTGTGTTAAAGTCTTTAGATGAGACATAAGGATATCTTTTCCAACTACTCTTGACCCTCATTTTCTTTATTTCCTCCGTGACATGCTTCAACATGTCTCCTCTATAATTGTTTCTATCACTTCTTTTCAAAGACTTCATCTTTTCTTCCTTTTTCTTCCACGGTTCCCACACTCTTCTTCTCATTTCTTTGCTGAAGCAAAATACTTAGAGAACTTCTTCAAGGCAGCCATAAAAATCAGCCACCATCACCTCCATTTGAGCAAGAATTTCAGTCATACCGAAGTAAAGGAACCTGTTTTGAAGCCATTTCAAGCTTCCAACTAACCATAATCCGAGGTTAGAATCTTATGAACAAATTTAGTCTTTCATTTATAAATTTTCTTTTATACTAAAGGATTATTCAAATTTGCGTTCTTAAACCTAAGTATATGTTTGTTGCTATTTTGGAGCATATGTATGAAGTCTAAGTGTATATGCCCTAGACAGAAAATTTATATTGTTAAACTTTGTAATACCTCTATGGGCAGTGGTTATTTCTTGAAATTCTAAGATTAAATTAAAATAAATTTTATGAATGTAGTTGTATGTTGTGCTTTAGTTTTAATTGTCCTTATGCACGCCTTAGGATCAAGGGAGTATGGAGCTAACGTTAATTGATTCCAGGATTAAGAGACTGTTGATAAGCTTGAAAGGTAGGGATTCTATTACTCATCTTTTGTGAGGTTTTTATAGAATTAAAATTGATTGTTTTGCCGCAATATATATATATCTATGTTGAACTGATATTATATGATTATCACATATGAAACTATGACATGGACTCGTCTTGTATTGTACGGCGAGGAACATAATGAATTGACACATGTTATAAATTGAGAAGCATGGTTAGGAAAACTAACTCTATTGATAATGATTCAATATAGAGAAATTGTGAGACATGAAAAGGGCGACGGTTACGTCCTTGGGCATGAATACCCTAAAAGGTAAAGTAGGGGGAAGGCGATGACGCTTCCTTGGGTTGAAAGTCCCAGAACACACTGTACAGGAATCGATTTGGTGAGGACTCGGGGCTTGATGTCCCCTCACCGGAACACCCTTGGAATGTTTATAGGGTGATCAAGTGCGCCCATTTGGGTTTCGATGAGTTGAGTGATACTCAATTTAACATGGATACCTAGGAACAATGATGATTGGTAATATTTGTATAAATGTGTAATTATGACACTTGGTAACGATTAACTACGGTATCCATAAGATGTGATCATAATAAACCTCATAATCTGGAATATGATGTAACCTACTAACCATGCAGATTTTAATGTGGTAATGATAGAGGTGAGTAATGGCTTTCTCTACTGAGCATAGTGTTGCTCATTCCCTTATGTTTATATCTTTTCAGGACTCACTAAGTGTGAGGTGGCTACGAGAAATATAGTTGAGGAAGTGATGTAACTATATTACATTGGGACTGCTTCAATCGTTGAGAATGTTCTTCATGATAATGTAAGCATTAATTGTTACTTTCTGTGACTGTATTACAATGTGTTGAGGGTTAAAATGATGATGACAACAGTTTATATTATTAAATTTAAGGTGCTACATTAAAACTGTGGTTTATTTGTCGTTTATATTTTTATTTTTGAGTTGAGAGTTTTCATTTAAGTCCCGGGCAAATTTTATTTTTAAGGTTTTACTTTTATTATTTATTTTTATTTTATCTCATTAAAAACTGTTAACCCCCATATAGGGGCGTTACAAATTGCCATAGAAGCACGATGTTGCTTGATGCTCCAAATAGTAGCAAAAACGTGTCAATGTGAAATAATGCGATTTCTTTTGTAAGAACCAAAAAAATACTTACCCGGCATGTACAGAGATGTGTTTTAACTGTTAGACAGTAGAAAAAGTAATTTCAATCACATTTAACGATTGTAAAACATACATTATTAGTAGAGTTTCTGCTCAAGAAGTCCCCATAAAATAAGGAAGAAAAAAAAAACCTTAATCTAAAGAGAAGCGCATGATGTTTAAGACAAAGAACTGTGCTGATCAATAGTCCAAGCCATGGACTAGGGTCAGAGATCTTTCTGTTCTTTCGTCTTTGTTACTCCTTTTGTTTTCTTCACAGATTTCGTGAAAAGAAGGAAAAGCAAGAAAGACCGGAGAATAAAGAAAAATAAATAAAAGTTTTTAACTCATCGAGTCCACGATCCGTAGTCAATACGAGGAACTCCACAAGTAACCACTTCTGCCAACCTCACCTTCTTTTTGTCAACTTTTTGACCAAACAATTTATTTATTTATTTTCATTTTCATTTTCATTTTATATTTCAATGTATAACGAAGAACCAACTGTTTTGTGTGCTCATACCACGTGGAAGAGCGCTCTTAAGTCAGACGAGGACCATTCGATCTTTTCATCAACCGATGTAAATTAAGGCAAAACCGTAGAAAATGACATGTCGTTCACAGCTTGTGAAAAAACATTAATTATTATGTCTTAAATCCTCTGAGACTATCCTTGACCGTCCGATCTTAATCGAACTATTAACCCTACGTTTGACAAATGGAGTTTTTACCCATTTTTTAATTATAAACAATATAAAATTTTCACGTAACAATAAAAAAATCACTACAATATAAAGTTCTTATATGTTACAATAAAAGTAGTTTTAACCAATAATTTTCACCACCCTTTTAAATACCCCATAAATAAAATTATTGAAAAAGACAAGCGTTTGTAGCTTTTGAAATCTTCCGACGTTGAATTTAAATTTTAATTTAATTTATATATAATCTATGTATACTGTATAATACAGAAGATATTCATGCATGCATCGAATTCTAGCCTAAAATCCGAGTGGGACCCATTTTAAAGTCTGGTCTTCTATCCAGTACGTCAAGCCTTATTGAACAGAGCGGCACTCATACATGTGCCAATCTCTATAATGTATATTAATTCCATAAAAAAAAGGTGTTATTATTAATTGCAAAATGATCCCCATCTTTTTTTTTTCAAATTGTTTAGGCTATGTAAAAAATATATATACTAGATATAAAAAAAAAATCTGTATTTTATTTTTTTTGGTCTTTTTTTTTTGCTCGAAATACTTCCTTTTTTTCTGAAAAAGGAGAGATCGTTGGCTTATGGTGGCGGTAGCCAAGCTTAGCCAGTTAGCCGACATGAAATGGCTTGGCTACCCTTATTTTTGCGCACGTGGGGGGCAAAGGAATTCATCTTGGTCGGATTATTGTACTATAATATAGGCTATACGGCTAGGCTATATGTAGCCTGCACTATTATATTTATGTTTTCAAAATACCAGGATGGATAAAGTGACAGAGCGGTTCTGTAACATTTCTAACATCTTCTAGGAGAAAAGGCCACGTGTACCTCATTTGGAAAAGTCACAGAAGTCCGTTGCGTGACTCTCGATTACAGGACGGTACAGGACAGCCGCTAACGCAAGTGACCAAAACCAAACAAAAAAATTGTTGCTTGGAATCTTCAGTCATGGCTGGCCTGCTTTCTCTCTCTGAGTCTCACTCACTCTTGCGTACCATATTGAGATAATTTAACATAATTTGATTTATTGAAGGATTTGGCTTTTAAGACAAAGAGATGCTTCCCACTAATGAATCCAACAATGTCCTAGGAATTGATGAGGGTTGAAAAAGAGGAAGTTGACTAAAGTAAAAGCTAAGGCATCGTTACTAAAAGAAAAATATTTTTCATTCTCATAAGATAATATCCTGCTATTTATAAAATTATAAATATCAATATAACATGTAGTATATCTTTTATACTAAATTTTATTATTTTATTAATAATAAATTAAAACCTCATAAAATTAAATAAAATTACTCTTACTAAAATCACCGTCACCATCAGCATGCCATTTGCAAAGGCCCAAGGGCAAGTCAAACACTACTTAGGTGCTAAAACTAGAAGTTTTTTTTTTCCCTTTTTTTTTCGTACTTGATGAAATACAACATTATCAATATTATCTCGTTCCTTGTTCACTTTTTCTTTAAGAATTCATAAAATACACTAAACTAATTTTACATAAAGGATCGACCCAGTTTTTATTTTTACCATCGTGAGTCCAACTCATTGATCGACAGGACCTTTAGTCCTGGCTCTAGAATGTCAATCCTTAAAATATCTTTACCATTGCACCGTTCTATTACGTTAAACTTAGATGAAAACAACGCTCATACTAAAACAGTGTAGTGCAGGGGCGGAGGGAGCCCAGGCCCAGGGCCTCCCTAGATTTTTCATAATTTATGTTTTTGCCAATAGTTTTTAAAAACTTTTCATGCATGCCCCCTCTCATTAACAAGATT
This sequence comes from Artocarpus heterophyllus, assembly GCA_025403435.1. Lineage (NCBI taxonomy): Eukaryota > Viridiplantae > Streptophyta > Magnoliopsida > Rosales > Moraceae > Artocarpus > Artocarpus heterophyllus. The sequence goes on along the minus strand of CM046348.1, from coordinate 1,886,783 downwards.
TTATATACGCCCCCATCATTAAAAAATTCTTTCCTCTAATTTATTCATATTAAAATAACTTTTTATATATACCTCATTAATTTTTTTTTCTAATCGGCCCCTATTTCAATAATATCGCTCCAATGTGTCTCTATTTAAGTATTTTTTTAGTTCTCTAAAATAATAGAAAGATGGCCTTCATAAATAAATTGGCCTTCATAGCTAAATTTTCTAATTGTTTTACTGAAATAATTCTTAATTGTGTTTATACTTAAACCTCGTTTTATGCATCTCTTTTACACTCTCGAAACAATTTATTATTAGTTTTGCTCTATTAAAATCCTTTTTTTCATAAATTTTTTCTTTTTTTTAAATTAAACTCAGAAGAAAATAATAAATCAAGAAATAACTTAACTTTAAAGAAAATTTTACATTTATGCAGTAAAAAAATTCAACAAATTAAATATACATATCCTTTTAACTATTTATAACACTGAGAGATGGTTATTGATAGTTTTTAGCATTTTTCGCATTCTTAATTTATGCCTTTTTGAAACAAAATCTTGGCTGCGCCTCTGTTGTGCTGTAGTGCATCCATAAATCTTTTAAAGATGGGGAGAAAGATCGGTGTCTCCAAATATGCAACAATTTCAGCCGCACGATTCGATCTAAAATTGGTAGTATGTAATGGAGTGAATCAAATAGATGGTCATCAGATCCCGTTGACAAGCAAAGAATATTTACCCAGAATGTGAAAAACGGGAGGCACTAGTTTGTAGTACGAGGCAGAGGATTATGGCCTTGCACGTGATACGAATAAAGCTGCGAGGCTTGTTCATTATTGTATTTATTGTTGTATTTGCATAGATTAATTTTGCTTTTGACACCAAAAAATAACAATTATCTTATTTTAATTCTTAATCTTTTAATTAAAACATCCTTGAGTGCTTTAAATTTTTAGTTATGGTATCTTTTAACAAAAACTTTAAAAAGCTAATAGATTTTATCATGAGAAGCATACGTAAAAATCGAGTCGCGTGTAACTCTTTTAATAAAATATGTTAGTTTTTAAGATTTTTGTTACAAAGATATTATTAACGTAACATTTAAAAACCTCGAAAGCTACTAATGTTTGAATTAAAAATTAAGAGGTCAAAATGTGACAGCTATGTGACACCCGTTATTCTCCTAACGGGTATTGAGGTAATTAAATTAATTTTTAGTGTATAAAAAAAATTGCTTCATTTAAATTTATTTTATAATATTTATTTTTATCTATTTTTAAATTTTCTAAAATTCTCCTATATTTATTTAGTATGATTACTAAAAAGCCTTAGAACTTCTAATAAATCTCAAAAATGTCATATTGGCATTATGTGTGTTAAAGTCTTTAGATGAGACATAAGGATATCTTTTCCAACTACTCTTGACCCTCATTTTCTTTATTTCCTCCGTGACATGCTTCAACATGTCTCCTCTATAATTGTTTCTATCACTTCTCTTCAAAGACTTCATCTTTTCTTCCTTTCTCTTCCACGGTTCCCACACTCTTCTTCTCATTTCTTTGCTGAAGCAAAATACTTAGAGAACTTCTTCAAGGCAGCCATAAAAATCAGCTACCATCACCTCCATTTGAGCAAGAATTTCAGTCATACCGAAGTAAAGGAACCTGTTTTGAAGCCATTTCAAGCTTCCAACTAACCATAATCCGAGGTTAGAATCTTATGAACAAATTTAGTCTTTCATTTATAAATTTTCTTTTATACTAAAGGATTATTCAAATTTACGTTCTTAAACCTAAGTATATGTTTGTTGCTATTTTGGAGCATATGTATGAAGTCTAAGTGTATATGCCCTAGACAGAAAATTTATATTGTTAAACTTTGTAATACCTCTATGGGCAGTGGTTATTTCTTGAAATTCTAAGATTAAATTAAAATGAATTTTATGAATTGGTTTGCATATTTGAAAAGTAGCATCCTAGGCTTTCTAACGAGCTATCATAAACCTAAATCGGAGTTGTATTTTATTTTCTAAGAATTATTTAATTTTTGTATTGGAAACTAGTAAATCTACCAGTTTGTTATGGTATACCAGCTGCTAACCTGAACCAAGAACCCATCTTTGCTCACCACCTAATTCTTTAATGTCTTGCAACCTTTCCAATATTATCCTAAGTGATTGATGAATCTTATTAGGGACTAAAACATATAGATTACTTGTTCACATTTTATATTGTGTTAAGACAAAAATTGTTTACTGTGGTATTCAAAAGAGATTTATATAAAAGCTTTAATGGCATACTAGTAAGATAGGTTTACACATGATTTATTTATGAATGTAGTTGTATGTTGTGCTTTAGTTTTAATTGTCCTTATGCACGCCTTAGGATCAAGGGAGTATGGAGCTAACGTTAATTGATTCCAGGATTAAGACACTGTTGATAAGCTTAAAAGGTAGGGATTCTATTACTCATCTTTTGTGAGGTTTTTATAGAATTAAAATTGATTGTTTTGCCGCAATATATATATATCTATGTTGAACTGATATTATATGATTATCACATATGAAACTATGACATGGACTCGTCTTGTATTGTACGGCGAGGAACATAATGAATTGACACATGTTATAAATTGAGAAGCATGGTTAGGAAAATTAACTCTATTAATAATGATTTAATATAGAGAAATTGTGAGACATGAAAAGGGCGACGGTTACGTCCTTGGGCATAAATACCCTAAAAGGTAAAATAGGGGGAAGGTGATGACGCTTCCTTGGGTTGAAAGTCCCAGAACACACTGTACAGGAATTGATTTGGTGAGGACTCGGGGCTTGATGTCCCCTCACCGGAACACCCTTGGAATGTTTATAGGGTGATCAAGTGCGCCCATTTGGGTTTCGATGAGTTGAGTGATACTCAATTTAACATGGATACCTAGGAACAATGATGATTGGTAATATTTGTATAAATGTGTAATTATGACACTTGGTAATGATTAACTACGGTATCCATAAGATGTGATCATAATAAACCTCATAATCTGGAATATGATGTGACTTACTGACCATGCAGATTTTAATGTGGTAATGATAAAAACCTAAAGGTGAGTAATGGCTTTCTCTACTGAGCATAGTGTTGCTCATTCCCTTATATTTTTATCTTTTCAGGACTCACTAAGTGTGAGGTGGCTACGAGAAATATAGTTGAGGAAGTGATGTAACTATATTACATTGGGACTGCTTCAATCGTTGAGAATGTTCTTCGTGATAATGTAAGCATCAATTGTTACTTTCTGTGACTGTATTATAATGTGTTGAGGGTTAAAATGATGATGACAACAGTTTATTTTATTAAATTTAAGGTGCTACATTTAAAACTGTGGTTTATTTATCGTTTATATTTTTATTTTTGAGTTGAGAGTTTTCATTTAAGTCCCGGACAAATTTTAATTTTTAAGGTTTTACTTTTATTATTTATTTTATTTTATCTCATTAAAAACTGTTAACCCCCATATAGGGGCGTTACAGAATTTTTGGTATCAGAGCCTAGGTTCGGTTAACCTAGGGAGTGTAGCACCACTTTAAAAAAATATATTTTTGAGATGGTTTTGAAGCTGAATTTTCATTGTCATCATCAAAATGAACCTTCACATTGATTTATACAGTCTAGAAGGATGTAACATGGAAAGGCCATAGAATGAAAATATTAATGGTTATATGAGTACAATAATTATATAGAAGGAAAGTATTAATAGTTATGAGGGAATGATAATTATATGAAATGAGTTTATAAGTAGAATGCTTATGAGAGATTCGTATAATATTAGGATCTATAAGCATATCTAATTCGTATAAACGATGAGAAATTCGTATAGATACGAGGATTTAAAAGCCTTTTGTCTCGTGAAAAACAATAAGAAATATAAGGCTTGATTTATTGATTTTAAAGTTTGACATAGATATGCCAAATTTTTCGTAATCTATTCAAACCTAAGTAATGATTATGTGTGGATTCGATGGAGCACATAAGTGTCAATATCTTTTCTTAAAAGTTCTATATATTTGAGGAATATGATATAAGTTGGGAATCATGGTATTGAATCTTGAGAGAGATAAATGTTAGACTTTTGGTCTGTTGAGACTGTGTAAAGTCTAGAATGCATGAATCTCAAAATTGGAATATTTTGTTACGTACATTGTATTTAAGTGTATCAGTGAATCTTTTGGTTACCTAAGGTTTTGTTATATGAGGAAATTATATATTGTATGAGTAGAATTGTGGGGATTGTAGATGTTCTTAAGTAGTAACATCTAGTGTCTTTGTTCATTGATATGGTCTACGTTGAAAGACGGAAATCGTATTGATTTCAAGGTTAGTCGCATTCTAAACCTTTGGTAGTAATGATGATGAATCCATTGATAGATGTTAAGTATTATGAATAACATATGGGTGTATGTATTGTTCAATAAGGTTTTGATTAAAACAAAATTATTTGAGTTGCTGGAAGATTATGTTGTTATGAAATGATTTTAAATATCATTCAGGAAGATCCTTGTTGTCGTTAAATTAGATTTGTTGTTCATAGTTAACTTTATCTATAGTGGGCTTTAAATTGGGTTTAAGATGTATACAAATTGGTTTTCAATTTTATGTTTGTTATTTAACTCGTTCTAAATGTGTTAAGGCCCGAAGCAACCTGACCATTTTCAACTAAGAACATTTGGGCCTAGTTTAAATCTTAAATCAGTTTGATTCACACTGTCTCTCCCACGTGGTTTCTATACGTGTCATATACAGTGGTTTAATTATTGTTTACAAATACGTTTACTGTGCATAGGAGCTTATTTCTCCGAGTTCACTTTTTCTCTCTTAATTTGTTATTTTCTCTCTAAATCGCAAATCCTCTTCTTTTTCATTAAAAATTCTTCTTTTTCTCTAAAAGAAGAAGGAATTCTAGGATTCTGCAATTTACTATCTTAATTTTTCCTTTCTATTTACTCTTCTTTCATCTCATCATGGACCCAAAGTACCAACATCTGAGAAAGTATTTCCCATCACTCTCCCAAAAGATTCTCAGAAAGAAATACAAGGCTAGAATTACTCGGTTGTGGATTCTTATGCGTTTTGGCATCCCTTGTGATGTGAGAATGTTGATAGAGGGGAAAATCCGTCCGAGTGACTTTAGTCAAGATGTCGGTTTACCAGGAACAGGTACCAGTCGTAGTGCAATGAAAAGAAGAGCTCGTGCCATCGTGGTCACTTGTAATAAATGTGGAAGACAAAATTGTAACGGTAAATGTACTTCACCTGGTTATATGTCTACGAATAGAGAGGATAAAATAAGGTTTTGTAGGAATGGACTTTCAAAGGATAACTTGGATAGCATCCATCCTCCTCTTCACGGTCACCCTAGTGGATATGTTCAAGGAGCTATTTTTAAACTCTGGCCTAAATTTTATACAGAAAGACAACGCCTCAGGAATATGGTATTTCTAGATCCTGTTTGCCAAGCCATAAGAAAACTGGATGGGGAATAAGTTATCGCTCTATAAAGGTTATTTAGTCTTTACTTATTTGAAGCAGTTTTAGCTGATGTTCAACAGTTTGTGTTTTTCTTTTACTCAGAATATTTGCTTTTGTGTTTGAAATAATTGTGATTATTAGATTGATACAGTAAGTGTTAATATCTTATTTAATTTATGATTTTCTTAAATATATATATAATAAAATATATTATCTTATCAGACACGTTACATACGGTACAGTAATATGTTTGAATTTTGAAAAGCTTATCCAGATATTTCAAGATTTGTGTCTCAAATTTCAAAAGTTCTACAGTATTTGTCGTTTATATTAAATTTCTCGACTTGGTGTATATTTGTCAAAAAGTCTACAGTTGCGTCAAGACGGTCTTCTGTCGAATTGTTCTCAATTGTCAAAAGTTATACAATTAGAGTCTAATCTTTTTCAAAAAGTGAATCAGATTTTCTGAAAACTATCAATCACCTTATCTTACTTTCTTATCCGCACAATATTTTGTTTAAATCTTTGGATTACCTTTTCATTACCTACTCGTCTATCTCTTTAGCCCTTTTTGTATATTTCTCATCTTTAAAAACTCATGTAGAACCCGAAGTCTAAGTGGAGCAGACATTAAGCAACCACTTCTATAAACCAAATATGTCTACCTCCCAGTCCACGAAGAAAATAAAGAATGTCTGTGTCTTTTGTGGTTCCAGCCTTGGAAAAGATAAAGCTTATTTAGAAGCTGCAAATCACTTAGGGCAAGTCCTAGCACACAAGAAGATTAACATAATCTATGGGGGTGGTAGTATAAAAATGATGGTAAATATGGCACTAGCAGCTAGGTCTAGCGACGCTACTGATGTAAGAATTTGGCCTCATATTCCAGTTGAAGGAAACCTTTGTAAGGAAGCCATAGGTAAGGGAGAAGGAGTCAGGAGTATCCCTAAAAATTTTAAAGACATAATCTATAATTCTGATGCTTTTATAGCATTACCTGGTGGTCTAGGTACTCTTGAGGAAATATTTATAGTTGCTTGTGGGCAATTGTTGGGCTTTTATTCCAAACCTTTGGGTCTGCTGAACGTAAATGGTTTTTATGACGGTCTTTTGAAATTTCTAGATTACGCTGTGGAAGAAAACATCACTACAGAATCGGAGAGACAAATCTTTGTTACTGCTTCAACAGCTGAGGAATTGATAGATAAAATGCAAATCATACATCCAGAATCCGACACTGCAACATCCAAGCTTGAATGGGAAAGGGAAAGCCGGGAGCGGCCAATTGATTTGAATCTCCATCTGTAATCTTTTTGTTTTATCTTTGGCATGTAGGCATGTGTGTCCGTATTTCGTGTGTTACGAATAACCGTTTGCCTTGTATTCTGTGTTTCTTGTGGTACGTTGTTGTTCAATCTTTTAGATTCATTGAGCCTAATGCCGGGATGGCTGAATACGGAGTACTTGATGCTCTCGAAACGCATCCTTCTTAAGGTCCGATCTTTTGTTTATCGATGTTTTTGTATCCTCTAAGCATGCATGATATGGATAGCTGGTATACGGAGTGCCTTGTACTCTCGAAACGTATCCGTATTATGTTTGTAATGTGTAATATTCTGTTAATATTATGTGGAAGTACCAGAGTCAGTTATGGGGATATTCCATATGAAATATGAGTATATTATTTGGGTTGAATGTTTGTGTCATGAGGATAGCTGTTTAATGAAAAATATGTCGGGTATGTTTGCAACCAGAGATTCCGTTTAATATCTCTATGAATAAGTTTAATGTATGGTTTTGAATATAAGTGTTTGTGATATATGTTTTATGATTATGTTTTAGTTTATTAGTTGAGGTATGAAATCAAATATATTTGACTTTTCCTTACTCAAAAAGGAAAAGGAACCTAAAGATGAAGTATATAAAATTTCTCTGGCAATCTCCTTAAATGTGATTGTAAATCACAGTCCATGGACAATGAAGGACCGGAATCATGATATGGTCAATATGTATGCCTGATCAGATTCTTAGACTATTATACGGTGTTATAAGTTGAAACTTGTCAGAAATACTCTTATTGAGGGATTTAGGAGTAAGATTTATTATGCAAGTAAATAAGTGGAGATACGATAACTTAACTTTGGAAGATAAACAACATTAACGGTTTAGACTCGGAATTGGAATCATAATGGAATCAAAATTTTTACTAGTATTGCTAGAATTGAAATTTCGAGGACGAAATTTCTTTAAGGGGGGTAGAGCTGTGACACCCGTTATTCTCCTAACGGGTATTGAGGTAATTAAATTAATTTTTAGTGTATAAAAAAAAATTGCTTCATTTAAATTTATTTTATAATATTTATTTTTATCTATTTTTAAATTTTCTAAAATTCTCCTATATTTATTTAGTATGATTACTAAAAAGCCTTAGAACTTCTAATAAATCTCAAAAATGTCATATTGGCATTATGTGTGTTAAAGTCTTTAGATGAGACATAAGGATATCTTTTCCAACTACTCTTGACCCTCATTTTCTTTATTTCCTCCGTGACATGCTTCAACATGTCTCCTCTATAATTGTTTCTATCACTTCTCTTCAAAGACTTCATCTTTTCTTCCTTTCTCTTCCACGGTTCCCACACTCTTCTTCTCATTTCTTTGCTGAAGCAAAATACTTAGAGAACTTCTTCAAGGCAGCCATAAAAATCAGCTACCATCACCTCCATTTGAGCAAGAATTTCAGTCATACCGAAGTAAAGGAACCTGTTTTGAAGCCATTTCAAGCTTCCAACTAACCATAATCCGAGGTTAGAATCTTATGAACAAATTTAGTCTTTCATTTATAAATTTTCTTTTATACTAAAGGATTATTCAAATTTACGTTCTTAAACCTAAGTATATGTTTGTTGCTATTTTGGAGCATATGTATGAAGTCTAAGTGTATATGCCCTAGACAGAAAATTTATATTGTTAAACTTTGTAATACCTCTATGGGCAGTGGTTATTTCTTGAAATTCTAAGATTAAATTAAAATGAATTTTATGAATTGGTTTGCATATTTGAAAAGTAGCATCCTAGGCTTTCTAACGAGCTATCATAAACCTAAATCGGAGTTGTATTTTATTTTCTAAGAATTATTTAATTTTTGTATTGGAAACTAGTAAATCTACCAGTTTGTTATGGTATACCAGCTGCTAACCTGAACCAAGAACCCATCTTTGCTCACCACCTAATTCTTTAATGTCTTGCAACCTTTCCAATATTATCCTAAGTGATTGATGAATCTTATTAGGGACTAAAACATATAGATTACTTGTTCACATTTTATATTGTGTTAAGACAAAAATTGTTTACTGTGGTATTCAAAAGAGATTTATATAAAAGCTTTAATGGCATACTAGTAAGATAGGTTTACACATGATTTATTTATGAATGTAGTTGTATGTTGTGCTTTAGTTTTAATTGTCCTTATGCACGCCTTAGGATCAAGGGAGTATGGAGCTAACGTTAATTGATTCCAGGATTAAGACACTGTTGATAAGCTTAAAAGGTAGGGATTCTATTACTCATCTTTTGTGAGGTTTTTATAGAATTAAAATTGATTGTTTTGCCGCAATATATATATATCTATGTTGAACTGATATTATATGATTATCACATATGAAACTATGACATGGACTCGTCTTGTATTGTACGGCGAGGAACATAATGAATTGACACATGTTATAAATTGAGAAGCATGGTTAGGAAAATTAACTCTATTAATAATGATTTAATATAGAGAAATTGTGAGACATGAAAAGGGCGACGGTTACGTCCTTGGGCATAAATACCCTAAAAGGTAAAATAGGGGGAAGGTGATGACGCTTCCTTGGGTTGAAAGTCCCAGAACACACTGTACAGGAATTGATTTGGTGAGGACTCGGGGCTTGATGTCCCCTCACCGGAACACCCTTGGAATGTTTATAGGGTGATCAAGTGCGCCCATTTGGGTTTCGATGAGTTGAGTGATACTCAATTTAACATGGATACCTAGGAACAATGATGATTGGTAATATTTGTATAAATGTGTAATTATGACACTTGGTAATGATTAACTACGGTATCCATAAGATGTGATCATAATAAACCTCATAATCTGGAATATGATGTGACTTACTGACCATGCAGATTTTAATGTGGTAATGATAAAAACCTAAAGGTGAGTAATGGCTTTCTCTACTGAGCATAGTGTTGCTCATTCCCTTATATTTTTATCTTTTCAGGACTCACTAAGTGTGAGGTGGCTACGAGAAATATAGTTGAGGAAGTGATGTAACTATATTACATTGGGACTGCTTCAATCGTTGAGAATGTTCTTCGTGATAATGTAAGCATCAATTGTTACTTTCTGTGACTGTATTATAATGTGTTGAGGGTTAAAATGATGATGACAACAGTTTATTTTATTAAATTTAAGGTGCTACATTTAAAACTGTGGTTTATTTATCGTTTATATTTTTATTTTTGAGTTGAGAGTTTTCATTTAAGTCCCGGACAAATTTTAATTTTTAAGGTTTTACTTTTATTATTTATTTTATTTTATCTCATTAAAAACTGTTAACCCCCATATAGGGGCGTTACAAGCTAATTCCTCAGGGCTAAATGTGAGATCAACCTTGTTTGCATTGGAATAGTCATGTGAACCTCTTTAATGCAGGTGTATATTTTATTCAACTTGGGAATTTCGAATTCGTACCATGTACCTCCCTCAAATCAAATCATGTAATCTTTATACAGCAAAAAATAAATAAATAAAAATAGCATATTTTCGTAAAAGGTGCGTACGGATATATACTTCTGGGAGCATTAATTCTTGTCAGTAGTGTTAGCATGCATGGGATGCCACTAGGGTTACCTGCGAAGTGGCACTTAGGCAGATGGTCTGATTTGAGTATTTAAATAGGGTATTTAAATGAAGATTTAAATTTTTATAAAAGAAAATACTATAACAAAATGATTTAAACCGTGATTTAAATATCCAATCAAATAAACCCTTAATATCCAAATGCAGTCGACTTATCCTTTTTATAGTAAACTCGACCACCGTTTTTTTTTTTTTGAGCCAAAAACAAATGATGTTGGGAAAGCAATTTCCGTTTATCAAATGACTTTTATATTTGTAATTTGATTGTCTGGCAAGTGCTGAGAAATTGTAGCATAATTACATTCTGTATATACTGTCATACGTGAAAGCTTTACAGTATTATTGATTCAAATTATAATTTGAGCCAATATGCTAAATACATGGTAAAACCTAAGCAATAGTGTTATCTCAAAGCCGTGTCTCACTAAATGAGTGTAGTGAGCAGTTCTCTAAATCAATAGAAATTTAATTTTTTATAAAGAAAATAATGTAACATAAAGGTTTAAACTATAATTCAAACCCGTTAGAGAAACGGCCTCCGAGTTTTCACTTAAAAATCAATAATTAACCAAGTTTGTCTCTCAAATCTGAGTATGCAGCATCTATCGAGACATGAAATTAATGTTCCTCAAATCCCAATTAAGAGTTATAAACAAGGTAGCTCTGTTCAACGACCAGGTACTCCTGTTTGAAACCAAGGAAAGCAAAGTTTAAATTTTGAACGGTGATTATTAAATATCGTACAAGTCATTCCAAAATTCTACGCTTGGTGAGATTACACGTACATTGGACCACCGCACAAACATTGGCCCAGCATTGTTGTTGCTGGAAAGCCAATTGAATCTGCCTTCCACTAATTGGACAAGTGATAACCATTGTCGACATTCAAAAGTTTTAAACCCTTTGCTTCTTTATCAATATTTCAGTATTCTTTTCATCTTTAATAAGATAACTCATAAAGCCAAAATCACTACAATAACTGTGCAAATTAAAGCCTATTTGATGTAGGAGAGTTAGCTATAATAGTCGTTTCTATATTGTAGCTTTGTTTGTCGTTAGTTTATTTTTATTTGTCTAATAGGTCATTTATTTTAGTGAGTATTTGTTATCGTTACATTAAAACATTATAAATAACCATATTAGCTAGTGTGTTGGAAGACTAGAATTTTAAAGATTGTATACAAAAGTTCGAGTGCATTCTCTCCATTTAGGGATTTTTTCTCTTGTGAGATTGAATTAAATGGAATTTAGAATTTTCCGTTTAAGTTATGTCGGTAAAATTTTCTCATCACTAACAAAGCTAACTAAATGGTTGAAATCTGCCCCTGCCAAACCATGAATCAAAATCATAGGAATTTAAGTTTCATTGGCGCTTAAAGTGTTCTTCAATTATGATCCACTCTCATTAAAACATAGTATTTTCCATTCAATTTTGCCAACAAACACAAGCAACTCTTTAGTTACTTTTTCTTTATATGTGGACCTCATCAACAAATAAGAAATAATATTAGGTTGGGCGCGACCCCAATTTAAATTCTTTTGTCCATATGGCATTCCATGATTGGATTATTTTTAAGCACCTATCGCTACGGAATAAGCAAGAGTAATTCTTCTAAAGGCATATTTGTCGCCAAGATCTAACAAACTCAATGTCTCAATCATAGAATAGCTGCTTGTGTCTCAATATTCCCAAACCAAAGCGAATCTGATGTTATAATCATGATAACAAGTGGAATAATCAACGGGGAATATTGTATTTTTACCTTTTTTTAGCTTTTCTAAGACAATACTTTTCCTTTGTGTAAGCATTAATTTTTGTTATTATTAATTATCGTTAGACTTGTTTTAGCTTTTGCCACAAAGGCATATATATTATAAGCAAAGGATGATTAAAGGAGCCATGAATCTTGGTCTTCAAATCAAATACAAGAATAAAGGTTGATTTGAAAACCTTATCTTTGTTTAAGTGTCTCTCTCTCTCTCTCTCTCAAGGTTGTTTAAGTTTGGATCCACACAATTAGCTTTTGTTTAGCTTGGAATTTGAATGACCACGATTAATGATTGATGTATGGATTAATGGCTTTTTTGTAATAAGTAGTCACAGATTAAGCATTTTTTGGAACTAATAGAAAATATCGTCCAAAAAATATTGTCTACTAAGATAATAAGATGAACTTTAGGACCAGCTAAAGACCTAAGTTAACTGTCTACAAGTGTAAAATTAAAACAAGATTTTCAAATTCTACGAATGTCTTTTGTAGTTTCTCAAAACAGGGTTAAACTGAGAAATAATTAAAACTAGAAAGCATAGTTATTTAATTAACCCTATTAATTTATATTTGTCTATGATGATTCATTTTAGTTACATGGAGCACACTTTTTTAATCATTGACATAAACAAAAAAAAAAAAAAAAAAAAAAAAAGACGAAGAAGAAGAAGCAGCTCGTAACCGTAAGGGAAACAAGAAACAGAATCCGAGCTTTTAATTATGAGTCGCTTTGAATTTCACAAGGCAGTGTTACCGTGTCATTCTCTCGCCTTGAACATCATATGATTGCCAAATACAGTCAAGCTCACAACCCTCATCTCTCTAAATGTTCTACAAAAATTAACCCTGTATTATCCTTTTGCTTGCAAGGACTGTTTGTGTCTCTCAGTCGTTCCCTGCTTGTGCAGACTTCGCGCGTCTTTGTGGCCTCTTCCGATTTCCCGTTCTTCCTGCGGCATTACCATTCCCATCCTCCGTGTGCTGCATTGTAGTTCAAAACCTTAAAATCACCACCAAGCTTTTAAAAAGCATACTGCACTTTTCAGTAGCAGCAGATAGCAGAACATACTAACTTCGAAACCACAAAATAGGCTCACCTTCATTGAGACAGGGTTTTTGTTTACCGGGTTCTTTTACTTCTTACATGAAAGTGGGTTTGGACCCTACAGATAAATACATAGAAGGCGAGATAGATATAAGCATTCTAAGAAAATCTGACGAACAAACCAGATATTGGCACAAGAAAAATAAGACATGAGAGTAGTTTCTAACCTTTGCTCTCTTTCTCTTAAATTGAACTGTATCCTTCACCCACATTCCGTTTTTTCCCTTCCGTGTCATTTTTACAGCCTGCATCGTTGAGTTTTGAACTCCTAGTTCTTCCTTAATGCTCTTCACTCTCTCCTTTAACACATTGCGTTCCCACTCAGACATATCAGAGCGCTCTTTATCTAAAGTTTTAGCATGTTCGCGTAGAGATGCCGATATGGGCTCAAGGAAAAGAGCATTTCGCAAAGCAAATATAATGGGAACACCATGTATCTGTGAGTAAAATGATTCTCAACAAGGACGCTCAAACACTAGAAAAAAAATCCATAACAGTTCAATTGGGAATTCACGCTCAAACCATCATGTCACAGCCAATAGAGCATATCACCCTAATCTGATATTTACAGCAGATACACAAACAATAGGTGAAACAATCATATCAAAATTAAGGGCACACACATGAAGAGACTTGCTAAGTTACTGACCTCCTGAAACTTCTTCCGAAGATCACTGTCCTGAGTAGCAACAAAAAAGTGTTCGGAATTGGTTTCACCCATGACCTCTGCAATGCAAGCATCAGCAGCCTTTGGCTTCTCATGTTCACACCTGCCGTTAAAGTTTCAAACACAAACTTGGAACTTTTTCGCACGAGTAACAAGTTCCAAAACCATTAGTTAATCAAACTGATTTCCTACCTAGCGATCATGAGATTATTGGCTGCATCTAGAGACTCAGAATGAGATTGACCAAGCCTCTTCAACTCCGCGAGAACACATCTGTAACAAACGAAAAAAAAAGCACATTGGAAAACAAAACTGGAAACGAATCCAAAGGGAAGTAAAGATTTGGAAGGGCAAATGGGGACCTGGTGGTGAAGAGCTTGACAGGGGCACCAAGAAGATTGGCAAGCGCATCATCGGCTGGTACAATGCGATTGACGAGCAAGTGATGCACAAATGTGCCATCACAAAGCACTTTGAAGGGCTTTCTGAACCCAAAGCAAGTAATGTAGATTCTCAGAGACTTCCTGACACGCCTTTGCTTTTTCACTCTCATCTATAAGCCAGATGCCGCGTAACAAATGATAAGAACCATGTTAATTTCTTCCTTTGATTTTTGATCCTTTTTGTTTTGTCATTTATTCAAATTCCCCTGAATGTAGCGGAATCAAAACTTAGCTCTTTACTAATTTGAAAAATGTTGCAACTTTTTTACAAAATAAGCTAAAAGTTTGAAAATTTAGAATAAAGAATAACAGATCAATAACTAATTAATATGAAAAACAAAATTTAGAGATGAACAAAGCACACCTTTGATTAAATCTCAGTATGTGTTGACGGCGATACTGAGAGCTGATAAGATTTCTGTTAGAGAGCCATAAAAAGATAGAAAATTAAACCTAGGAAGATCATGAATATTAATATTTCAATAATTTTTTTTTGGGTATTTTACTGCACAAATGAACATCAGAATTGAGAACTCTGCCATTTACAAGTAATAAAGGTTTGCACTTCTAATAAATGGAAGTTTTCACCTTTTTTCATGGGAAAGTAAAAGCAAGCAGATGAGAAAGAGGCAGGGAATAGAACGGCGGCGGAAAGCTTACCGGAAAAGAAAACCGCATGGCGGCGGCGGAGACAGAAGGCAGGCTCGGCTGGTATGAATGTCGAGGGGACGGCGACGGCTGGCTCGCGAGGTGGTAGCACGGCAGTGGGCGTGTGTTGGTGGGTTGGGTTGAGATGCGAGATGGTCCGGCGACTGTGGGAGAAGCGGGGCTGGCTGGAAGGGGGAGGCCGGAGGAGCTTTTGGGTGGAAAAGCTAGGGATGTTTCTTGCTGCTGATGTACTTTTAGGGAGTTTTTGTTTTTTGTTTTCTGTTTTTGGGTTTTTGCTTTGGTGTTTTTTATTTTGAGAAAACAGATTCTTAGGATTTATGAGATTTTTATAGTTATTTTTTTTAATTTTTAAAGGAAATAAAAAAGTTAGGCTTTTATCTACGGAAAAAATGACTTTATACCTTTTATTTTTTTCCTGAAAAAAATCACTTTAATGTTCTATATTTTTAATAATTATTAAATTTAAAACATATTATTGTGATATCTAAAAGTTTTTTTTGAAAAAAATCACCTCATACCTTTTGGTTTAAGAAAAATCAATTGATTTTGCAATCCTACATTCTTCTTTGAAGGGGAAAAAAATCACTTTATACCTTTCATTTTAAGAAAAATCACTCTATTGACCTTTTAAAACATATTAGTTTGATATCCTAAAGTCTTTTTTGGAACAAATAAGATATCCTTTATATCCTTTTATTCATTTTTATTTAATGTGACCAAAATTTCAAAATATATTACTTCCATTCTTTTATTCATTTTTATTTAATGGGACCAAAATTCCCAAAAAAACCCTTTATACCCTTTTTTCACTTTTATTTAATGGGACCAAAATTATAAACATAGAAACAAGAAAACAAATAAATTTTTTTGACATTTACATATCAAAATTCATAAAACATAAAAAAAAAAAAAGATAAAAAAGAGACACGGGTGAGTCTAATCCGGATATAGCGGGTCGGGTTTGGAGCACTCCCCGGCATGAGAGATGGAATAGAAGACCTTGAGTTTGTCCATGGCTTCCGAGTTTCCGTTGATGTAATCCAAGCTTGGAGCAGAAGCAGCACTGAAGAATCAAGCAGACAGAATATGGGCACTTCAGCTAGCAAACAAGATAACGCAACAAGTGACTCTTTCTCCTTTGTCTAAACATCTTTACATATATTAAACAAAGCTCTTGATTAAAACAAACACAATGTGGAAATTTCTTCGAAAATTCTTACTCCTTTGATTCTCAATTCAGACATTTGATGATATAAACTGAGTCTAAACTATAAATTGTTCAACTTTCGAAAAATTTTAGATATATGCGTTTGTATATGTTAAAAGTTTTTGTAAGAGTTTGACTTTTAATATGGCATTGAAAACGATGATGATTTTTGAAAATTTTCAGGTTCTGTTAAAAGTGTAGCTGTTATCGGTGCTGGTGTCAGGTAATTTTGAGTTGAATTTTTTGCATTTTCGTATTTTTACTGGTTTTAAGTGAGTGATAATTTATTTTTTCTAATTATTCTCATTAATTTGGTTTGTAAAAACATCTTAAACATAACCTAGGTCTTTCATATTGCGTTTGATCTCCATTTTAGAAATTATACCGTACAAATATTCCAAAAATTAGTTTTTTTTTTGGGTGAAAAAGTTGAGGATTTGGCTGAAACGATGTTATGATGGTGTAGTGGGCTTGCTGCAGCATACAAGTTGAAATCACATGGCTTAAACGTGACAGTATTTGAAGCCGAGGGAAGAGCTGGTGGGAAGTTGAGGAGTGTTTCTTCGAATCATGGTCTAATCTGGGATGACGGTGCTAATACCATGGTAAATCTGTTTGTTTGCTCTTTTTTTTTTTTTTTTTTCCCTATTTGTTTTTAAGTTTTAACTTGTTCTGAGGTAGCATGGATGGTGGAGTTTTGTTATGATCTGAAAACAACTTTAGTGATTGGAATTTAAGATTTTCGTTTTTTTGGTGCAGACCGAGAGCGAAGTTGAGGCCCAAAGTCTGCTTGATGATCTTGGGATTAGAGAAAAGCAGCAATTTGTAAGGACTTATGCCAAAGTTGAAAAAAAAAAGTGCCCATTTCCTTGACTCATTCTGTATCAACTAGAACTGCCATAGAATTGTAAAGCAATGTACTGTTATTAGTAGTTGACTTGATATTTGTGGAGGCTGCTCTTGGTTTTATTATGCTCCTTTTATAATTCAAGTTGTTTTTCTTTTTGTTGCTTTTACAGCCAATTTCACAGAACAAACGGTATATTGTTAGAAATGGTCAACCAGTGCTGGTATCTCCTGCTTGCTGCATCCATATGGCTAATATTACTAACTATTTACTATTATGTTATTTTCAAATCTACTATATGGTATTTTGTGTCTGACCTTGTCCTTCCCTGTAAATCTGCTTATGTTATATATCAGATACCTACAAACCCAATCGGATTGATTAAGAGCAACTTTCTTTCTTCACAAACAAAGGTTTGTAAGTGTTTGCGTTCATCATTATGAGTTTTATTTTTTTAATCATATATATATATTTTAATCATGTTGTAGTGTTTTGGGCCGATTCACCATGAGCATAACAAAGTTTAATGCTTATGCATAAATGGGGCTTGCAGTTAAAGATACTTTTGGAACCATTTTTGTGGAAGAAAAGTAACACAAAAGTTTCTGATGATCATACCCAAGAAAGGTAATAATCAGTAACGATGAAGTTTCCATGTCATTAAAGAATTCTTTGTGCTTCCATTTTTGTTCATTATTTCTTGAGGATGTAATTTGCTAACTTATTTGGTTTTCTGCAGTGTTGGTGGATTCTTTCAGCGCCACTTTGGGAAAGAGGTATATTGCACTTGCTTGCCATGATACTTACTTCATATTCCTGCTAGAGCTAAGTTGTTGATCTCTCTTAATTACTTGATTATGCATGTAACTTGGTCAGATAATTGGAAGCTGATGGTGTTTATGCCCTTTCTCACCGCATTATTGATGCTATTCTCATTATTACTGTCTTGTTTTTGCTTAAGGTTGTTGATTATCTCATTGACCCATTTGTTGCCGGCACAAGCGCTGGAGATCCTGAGTCTCTTTCTGTGAGTGATCTTTCAACTTTGCGTAACCTATAAGGAATTTAACAATGCAACTCTTTTCCGCTAGTTATCTCTATGATTATGATGCTACAGCTGACACTACCTTTTGCCATTTCTCTGTTATCTTAGTTTGTTAATGTTCAGATGTGAAAAATCTAGCTATGATTCAGAAAGCTACTGCACCTACGTTGTAATTAACTGCTCTTTTTTGACTTCCTTGCTGTCTTTTGAACAGATGCGGCATTCTTTTCCAGAACTATGGAATTTAGAGAATAGGTACATTTTAGTTGTCTTTTTTTTTTTTAATGTTTTTATTCCTTTGTGATGGCTTGCAATACATTATGCTAATCTACAAAACAAAATTGTTTTATTGCTGCGGTAAATTTTATTGGTGATGATATTATTGTCAATTAGATGCTGCAGATTGATGTTAGTTTATAAGCAAAATAATTTCTGTTCTCTCAGGTTTGGTTCCATTATAGCTGGGTTGATTCAATCAAAGTTGCTTGCCAGAAAGGAAAAGAGGGGGGAAACAAAGCTTTCTTCGGGAAAAAAGAAGCCCCAGCGCGGTTCATTCTCGTTTCAGGGTGGCATGCAGGTTTGTTTGTTTTTGTTTTATTTATTTATTTATTTTTTAATCATGACAAGTAGTGCTTCCCTATTCTCCTTTTATACTGGGATGTAGATACAAGAACATTTTGTTCATTTTTATCTTTGCTTCACACTCATATTTCTCTTCAAACCAAAAATTGCTCTATACTCTTTTTGATCTTTATCCTGTGCAGACACTGGCTGACATGTTATGCAAAGAACTTGACAAAGATATTCTGAAGCTGAACTCAAAAGTTTTATCATTATCTTATGGCCTGAACGGCAAGTCTGAAACAGGAAATTGGACAGTCTCTTCTTCTGCTAAATCTGACAAGCTTTCAAAAGGTTTATCTGTTGATGCTGTAATCATGACGGTTAGTTGAATTATATTTTTCGTTGAAAGGACGTTTAACTTGCACGATAATTTACATTTTAATTCTTACTAAGCATGCCTGATTTTGCATCTGAGACTGCTATTATGCAACTTGTTTGCAAGAGTTCATTCTTCAAAGCCTTGTCTCAGGATACTTCAATATGTTTCCGAACATGCACCTTTGCAGTACACATTTTCTCTTTAGATACTTCAACGTTTTATCTTTAATGTTTATTTTATGAATCAAGAGTATGTGAATATGATAAACTTGTCTATTACAGGCTCCGCTTTGCAATGTCAAAGAAATGAAGATAACCAAAGGTGGAACGCTCTTCCCGCTTAATTTTCTCCCTGAGGTATCTCTCTGCCTTTTCAAATTGAAAGCTTATGCACATGCTTTATGTTGATTTTTCTACATAATATAGACCATCCTTTTATCTTATGGTTGGCATGGTATGAAAGCATGTGCATTCTTGCAAAATTAAATGTAGAAAACATGAAATCTTCAACGAGGTAATGGTATGAGAAACAATAAAAGTTTTGTTCATCATCTAAATATATTTTGTCATTTATATATATATTTTTTTCCAGCATTTGGGAAAGATAATGATGCATAAAGTGTCGCCTTGCAACATTTTTTTGATACCGTACTTATTAATAACTTTATAACAAGCTTTTTGGTGTTGTGACTTGTGATAGAAGCTTTTATTTGATGAAAATAAAAGGTCCATGATGTGTACAACAGTACAAATTGACAGCAGTTTTCTAGTGTTAGAATTATCTCTGCCGTTGATGTTTCAGGTAACTTATGTGCCACTCTCAGTCATAATAACCACCTTTAAAAAGGAGAATATTAAGAGGCCCCTTGAGGGGTTTGGTGTTCTTGTTCCGTCTGTGGAGCAGCAGAATGGTTTAAAAACCCTTGGTAATGCTTTGCCTATTTATTTGTCCTTTATTGTTGTAAATCTGGTTCATTGTGATCATTTTTCCCGTTATGCTTTGCAGGTACTCTCTTTTCCTCTATGATGTTTCCTGATCGTGCACCTAGTGACCTATATCTTTATACAACTTTTGTTGGGGGAAGCCGAAACAAGGAATTAGCAGGCGCGTCAACGTAAGCAAGCTTCAATTTTTTTTTTACTTTGTCTACACCTTTGTTGCTATAAATTTCATATGCTATTCACTCTTTTATTTTTCCTATTGGTTTTTTCTGTTTTGTAGAGACGAACTGAAGCAAGTTGTCACCTCTGACCTTAGACAGTTGCTAGGAGCAGAAGGAGAGCCCACGTTCGTAAAGTAATGGTCTTTTCCTTGTGATTAGTGTCAAAGCGAAGCTTCTCGATTATTGTTCGTTTATCTGGATAATTATCTTATGCTTGAAGCATGCTTAATGACAGTCATTTTCACTGGAAGAAAGCATTTCCCTTGTATGGGCATAATTATGATTCAGTTATGGAAGCTATTGAAACGATGGAGAAAAATCTTCCTGGATTCTTCTATGCAGGTATTTGGTTATGTGACATACTAACTTGTAAAAGGTAAAACAGAAAATAAAATGACGATCATCCCAGGTCTAAACTTAACAATGCAAGATGAATTTCCTTTTTGAGAAGATGCCACGTGAAAATTATGATTATGCACTTTTTTTGCATTTAGATACTTAGTTGCTGCTACAATTATTTCTGAATTGTTTGTGTTTGTCCTTGAACTTTCGGTAGGCAATCACAAGGGCGGGCTATCTGTTGGCAAAGCAATAGCCTCCGGATGCAAGGCGGCTGAACTTGTGATCTCGTATTTGGAATCTTCTTGATATGAGATTTCACTTGGGCCCTGGTTGTACAAATCTAAACTGTTCCCTGTATGATATCTTGCACTTCATACGTTGTTGTTCCTCCAATTAATATCAGTTTTCAGTTTATCTATTCTTATGATAAGTGTGGTCTTTTGTGATTGTTCTTACGCTAAAGAAAAAAATTGTTGTTGCTTCTTTCCAGGACTAATATCATCATAAATCCGTCCCTTAACCTTAAAAAGCTATCAGAGTAGCCCCTGAATTTTAGTTTGTCTGTCTGTAAACTGTTAAAATGGACGATAAATGAGGACGTGACTTGATTTGTCAAAAAGAAAAAATCATCCATATGGCCTGTGTTCTTTTGCATTATTACAATTATACCTCCGTGTTTTCATAATAGAGTATTTAGCAAAATAGTTTGAACTCAAAAGATGAGTTCAAACGCTGTAGCATGTGAGAGTTTTATACTATAATATACCTTTCTTTTACGCCGTAGATGGTTCGAGTCCATGAGTTTATATTCATGTCTCAAACAGAGGGTAAAATTGTTAGTCTGACCACCGTGAGGCTTTTTGACAAGAAATATCTTTTTTTTTTCCTTCCCTTTTTATGACTAGGTATTGACATTAACTTTTCTATTCGAGCATACGCTCAACGTATTAAAAAGAATGAATTTGGAGTTAAATTATTTCATTGTTTCTTTAGTTAATGTAATTTTCAATTTTTTTTTTGGGTAGTTTATATGTTGATTGTCGTTTTTCTGACGTTGTTGTTGTTGTTTCAATTTTAATGTTGAAAGTCCATGGGTTGTTTACATATATATATTTTTTTCTTTTCAAAGGGTCCTGAATGAAACCAAAATTTTAGATGAAAATCACAGTACAATTACTTTTTTAAACTATTTGTTTGTTTGTTTTTTTTTTTTCCCAAAATGAACCAAACTTTTAATTGAGTTTAATTTTCACTTTTTAAGATTTATAATCCACAGAATTGTAAACTACTATAGTTGTTTCATTGATTGTTGGTTATTTAGCAGATGCTCAAATTTTTGGGAGATAATCCAAATGTTTTAAAAAGTATGTAATAAGAAAAATTTATGTGGACAAATTAAGGGAGAAAGAGTGAAAAACAAAATTTGGTTCGGGTAAAATTATAAGGTGTTTGGAAGTATTAGTTTGAACCAATTTTGGCTGAAAATATATAGTATGTGAGATATTTATGTTGTAGCATATTTTTTTTCTTGATATTATAACATGTGAGATCTTTATACTGTAGTAACAAAAAATTTTAGTTGTAATTCACATTACTAAACACCACGTTAAAGCGATCATCTTGATCGGGGAGCCAGCTGTCCCCTGGCTTTAAGGTGGCTCTGTCAACGCAAACAATTACGGGTCTCAAAATCCCTCTATCATCTTTCCTATAAAAGCTTCTTGGCTAATTTGCTGGTAGATATTTCTGTTAGCCATTTAGGTAACTCTGCACAACACGTGATCTGAATATGGTCCATCCTTGTCTGTAATCCGTTTTTTGTTTTCATGCACAGAGAAAATTTCTAAAACAATGTCAGTAGTGAGGGCAATACCTTCTGAAAACTATGTCTCATGTTCATGTATATCTTTCATAGATTAGTTTTTCTTTTTCTTTTTGTGGTTGAGTGTGGGGCAGGAAGGGGTCAGATGCTTTTCGATAACAGATAATAAGGTTTAATTTTATTTGTTTATTATTATTTTTAGCTTCCAGTTTGACTAGTGTCACTCATTTCCCAAAGTCCCTACCCGATCGTATTGTCCTTTTATGCTTTAAATTGATACTCCAGCAGACCGTCCATTTATCTGTTATTCTTTGTCTTTTTCTCCCCACAAAAAAAAAAAAAAAGGAAAAGAAAATCGTTGTTTCAAAGGCAGTAGATACTGAACTTTTGCTGAAATTCTCGTCATGTGATTGGTTTCCGCTAAAATAAGAGCCGATATATACTTTTCCCGCAGTTATTTTTTAATCATCATCTTTGTCTGCCTTATATAGAAGAGAATCTTTACAACTTTTGACTAACGTATAAATATATATACATATATATATAAGTATACATATGGTTTGTTTTTTTTAATTATTATTATTATTTTTTTGCCTTAGTGCTTAATAATTATATATTGTCGCAATAGCCTTAGAGTTAACCAAAAGATATGCTAATATGAAAGACAAATATATAATTAATTATGTAAAATTCATATAGATTCATTGATTCTAGTATTCTAGAAAGCAGTACTATGGATCATTTTTAGATTTAGAACTAATTCGTTTAAAACACTGCATTTGTAGAATTTTTTTTCTTTGACACTATAATATATAAGAGGTTTCTTTGACCCTTAGGACCCGTTTGGTTGGATATTTGAATCACGGTTCGAATCATTTTGCTACAGTATTTTCTCTCACAAAAATTTAAATCTTCGTTCAAATACTCGAACCAAAAAGTTTTGATTTGAAGTTTGAAGTGAGAATATGAGACACACGGAAAATATGGAATGATTATTTACATTAATTGCCGTCCTAATATCCTAACTAGGTGAAACTAGATTAGACAAAAAATGCCTTTCAAGATTAATGCTTATCATAAATGCACTACAAGAATACATGTATTCTGATCACAAATCATGGTAATAGAAGTTTTACTTCTTTGGATACCACATTATTACTCGTGAAATTCATACTGTTATGCAGATATTTCAATCTAAGAAAAAGAAAAGAAAGAAAGAAAGAAAGAAAAGAAGGATAATCTGAAATCTGGTCAAAAGTGAGAAAGTAGTTCGTGTTGAAAGCTAATGATCACTTGCTTTTACATAATGGAAGTCCTTTACAAGTCATATTAGATGTGCAACAATTAACTTGGTCCTTTGAACGTTGGAATCTTGAGAGTTAGTTGTGAAAATAAATATGTTAATAAAAATGACAATGCTGAGTTTGCATGCCAAAAGCAAAACAAATTCAGTCGTGTTGTTATTGCAAATGAGATTGTCAGTCTTGCACTTATAAAGGTTAAATTTGTAAATATGTTGTGATGTTAACACGCCCCACAATCATATATACGATCAAAGAGAAAAGAAGGCCTTCACATCAAAGACGTGGGGTCCGTACTACCATATAATGACGTTGTAACATCTAAAGCATGTATCTGTCCATCTTTGTATCAAAGATTTATATATGCAACAACCTGTAATAATGAATTCAATATTGACTTCAGAGCACTTCTAAACACTCCGAGCGGTCCGCTCCTCTCACGATTGGGGGCCCCACAGGGTGGGTTTTACTGGGTCCCACTGTAGGACCTATCCTGTGGGGCCCTCACCGTGAGAGGAGCGGCTGAGCCCGCTCGGGAGAAAAAAAAGTTTTTCTATTGACTCAGCCAGATGCCAAATCCAAAAGACAATGGTACAGAAGCCAAAGTCCAGCTCACAGGCCCCCTAATCCAAACATGCCTTATCTCTCTCTCTCTCTCTCTTCTGAGAACACAATACCGGCACAACACTAACTACAAGGTACCTATGGATTGATGGGAGTGGCACCACCACAATTGAGCCTCTATGGCGCACTTGTTTGTCACTGTGAACAATTACACAAACACACACACACTATATATATATATATATTTGTGTCCATTTGTGATAGAAAATGAATAATAAAGAGTATTTTTCCTAACACTATAAGGCCGTGAGTGATTCAAAGTTCTCTACTCTCAAAATGCGAACATTTTTCTTGCTCAATGGTTACATCTATTTCCTAACTTGGTGGTTTTAGACGTACGATAATTTTATACTTGACTCAATATGATACGGTGTTCGAAAAGATGGTTTGAATCAATTTTAGTTTTTTTCAGTTAAAAACATTGTAACATATGAGACCTTTATATCATAACTAACTTTTTCTTGACACTAGCTTTATATTATAACAACTAAAATTTTAGTTGAAATTAAGATCAACAAACATCTAATAAATTGTATAGTTTATTATCCCCTGTCCCTATTTCTTTCTTTCTTTCTTTTTTAATAATTTAGCCCGGAAGAAAAACACTTCAGTTCTTTATGTCTACTAATAATTCATAAAGCATCCTACTTCCCTAGTCTCTAAATGTCAAGAGTTTCATGAGGGTCTATTACGAAGTCTACGTTATTTGATTCTGTAACATGGATTTGCTATCAGAATTCAGAATCAGGCTGTGCAAGGGGGACAAATGGGCCCACCATAGTTATGGTTTTTAGCCTTTAGCCTCCATTTCCACCACTGCCCGTGATCCCCCACTGCTTCCAATAATTAGCCAATCATTTCCCATTAATTATATATTTTTTATGATTACCCATTAATTATATTTTACACCACTAATCTTATTCTTAAACTTGGTGGAATTGCTTGCTATGACAGCTAGATCAATAGATGAAACAGAACTCTCAGTCAATTTGGAAGAGTATCATGAGAATAATGTTGCATCCGACATAACAACTCAAACAATTGCTCTAAATCCACAAGAAAATTCAAAAATTGCATTAAGAAAATCTATTCAATATTCAATGTCCTTCATTTTCAACCGAAAAATTTTCATGTGCAACGGTAAGAAAGCTGGAACACTGTCAGTTTGGTCTAAAACAGAACGCATAATAATAAAATAACAAAAGAGGCTGGGGAAGAGAGAAACATGTGCCACGTGACGTGACGGTAATATCGTAATTACAAGAGAATCCGAGGGAAAAAGAAAAAGGAGAAATCAACTGTTTCATAAAAAAAAATAAGGATATAATCATTTTGATATTTAGTTTTAGAAATGGAAAATTTCCTTAGTAGTACTTTGTGTTGTATCGAAATATAAATTTAATATTTTATATTTTAAAACATTTTTTATTGATACCTTAATCTTTTAGAAAATATTTTTTTAATACCATAGGCATTTTTTGGTACTAAATATGCATTTTTTTGTGTAAATGTATTTGAGTACTAAAAAATTTTTTTCTAAAAAATCGTAATACGGATATAAAATATTCTAAAACATATGGTATTAAACTCATTTTAATATAGCACAAAGTATTAAATTGAAATTATTCCTTTAAAAAAGCATCACGTGGATATTTTATTGTTTAGAAAATATCTAAACGATATTATGTAGTTTTTAAAAATTCATTTTGGTGTCTTGAGTTCATGTTTTTTGACGTAAATTTTCTTTTTTATTCTTTTATTAATAAATTTTTAAATAATTTTATAAAACTATAATAGAAAATCAAAACAAACATATACATAGACTTATTTATTTTTTGATACTTATAGCTTTTACAAAATAATTTAAGGTTCATTAATTAAAAAATAGGCATAAAATTTTAAGTCACAAAATATACACGAAGTATTTAAATGATATTTTTAAAAATCACATAATAATTTTTAATATTTTTTAAACAATAAAGTGTCGATATTTCTTTAAAATGTAAAAAAAAGGAGGCAAATAACAACAGAATTATGCACCATAACTATAGCAACCACATTTTTGGCTGACAAAATAACGCAGCCACAACTACAAGCCTTACCTTGGCTGGGGAAGAAGAAGAAAGAAGAAGAAGAACCGAACCCATTAATGCGAGAATCCAAAGTCTATTGTAAACCATCTCAAAAAGAGCAGCACTTAAATGCCTTCACCACACTCTCCTGTACGGTTGTGACACCCGTTATTCTCCTAACGGGTATTGAGGTAATTAAATTAATTTTTAATGTATAAAAAAAAAAATTGCTTCATTTAAATTTATTTTATAATATTTATTTTTATCTATTTTTAAGTTTTTTAAAATTCTCCTATATTTATTTAGTATGATTACTAAAAAGCATTAGAACTTCTAATAAATCTCAAAAATGTCATATTGGCATTATGTGTGTTAAAGTCTTTAGATGAGACATAAGGATATCTTTTCCAACTACTCTTGACCCTCATTTTCTTTATTTCCTCCGTGACATGCTTCAACATGTCTCCTCTATAATTGTTTCTATCACTTCTCTTCAAAGACTTTATCTTTTCTTCCTTTCTCTTCCACGGTTCCCACACTCTTCTTCTTATTTCTTTGCTGAAGCAAAATACTTAGAGAACTTCTTCAAGGCAGCCATAAAAATCAGCCACCATCACCTCCATTTGAGCAAGAATTTCAGTCATACCGAACTAAAGGAACCTGTTTTGAAGCCATTTCAAGCTTCCAACTAACCATAATCCGAGGTTAGAATCTTATGAACAAATTTAGTCTTTCATTTATAAATTTTCTTTTATACTAAAGGATTATTCAAATTTGCGTTCTTAAACCTAAGTATATGTTTGTTGCTATTTTGGAGCATATGTATGAAGTCTAAGTGTATATGCCCTAGACAGAAAATTTATATTGTTAAACTTTATAATACCTCTATGGGCAGTGGTTATTTCTTGAAATTCTAAGATTAAATTAAAATAAATTTTATGAATGTAGTTGTATGTTGTGCTTTAGTTTTAATTGTCCTTATGCACGCCTTAGGATCAAGGGAGTATGGAGCTAACGTTAATTGATTCCAGGATTAAGAGACTGTTGATAAGCTTAAAAGGTAGGGATTCTATTACTCATCTTTTGTGAGGTTTTTTTATAGAATTAAAATTGATTGTTTTGCCGCAATATATATATATCTATGTTGAACTGATATTATATGAATATCACATATGAAACTATGACATGGACTCGTCTTGTATTGTACGGCGAGGAACATAATGAATTTACACATGTTATAAATTGATAAGCATGGTTAGGAAAACTAACTCTATTGATAATGATTCAATATAGAGAAATTGTAAGACATGAAGAGGGCGACGGTTACGTCCTTGGGCATGAATACCCTAAAAGGTAAAATAGGGGGAAGGCGATGACGCTTCCTTGGGTTGAAAGTCCCAGAACACACTGTACAGGAATCGACTTGGTGAGGATTCGGGGCTTGATGTCCCCTCACCGGAACACCCTTGGAATGTTTATAGGGTGATCAAGTGCGCCCATTTGGGTTTCGATGAGTTGAGTGATACTCAATTTAACATGGATACCTAGGAACAATGATGATTGGTAATATTTGTATAAATGTGTAATTATGACACTTGGTAATGATTAACTACGGTATCCATAAGATGTGATCATAATAAACCTCATAATCTGGAATATGATGTGACTTACTGACCATGCAGATTTTAATGTGGTAATGATAAAAACCTAAAGGTGAGTAATGGCTTTCTCTACTGAGCATAGTGTTGCTCATTCCCTTATATTTTTATCTTTTCAGGACTCACTAAGTGTGAGGTGGCTACGAGAAATATAGTTGAGGAAGTGATGTAACTATATTACATTGGGACTGCTTCAATCGTTGAGAATGTTCTTCGTGATAATGTAAGCATCAATTGTTACTTTCTGTGACTGTATTATAATGTGTTGAGGGTTAAAATGATGATGACAACAGTTTATTTTATTAAATTTAAGGTGCTACATTTAAAACTGTGGTTTATTTATCGTTTATATTTTTATTTTTGAGTTGAGAGTTTTCATTTAAGTCCCGGACAAATTTTAATTTTTAAGGTTTTACTTTTATTATTTATTTTATTTTATCTCATTAAAAACTGTTAACCCCCATATAGGGGCGTTACAACGGTTCTTCTCCAACTACCGCCATTATTTTTATATACCCTCCTTTCTAAGCTCCATATTCATTTACTGAAACTACAACAACTCTTGGAACATTATCATATCATTTATCATTTATCGTTGTGGGTCTTTTTTCTTTTTTCATTCTTTATGTGTTCTCTCCCCAAGGTTCGTCTTCTCTGCATTTACTTTTTTTCCCCTCTGTTTTCCTCGGAAATTACCAAGGCAAAACATTCTTCTCTGAACCAGTAATGGATTGCTGGATTGTGCCCCTTTTGTTTTTGCTTCGTGGGTTTTTTTTTTTTTTTGTGTGAAACTTGTTTTGTTTACACAAGTTCAAGTTAAAGTTTTTTTTTTAATTTTTTTTTATCTTAAAGTTTTGAACTTGGGCTGTTTCAGGTTTTTAATGAAGTTAATGACTTCCATTATTCTCAGAAGCATCTGCATGGCAACTAGAATTACGTGAACTTGAATGAAGAGGCTTATTATTCAGTTTCACTGGAAGAAAGTATAAACGACATTCAAGGGCTTTCTTTTGTTTGCTGATTCCATAGGATAATCTTCAAGGAGGTCACTTTTTCCCATCCTTGGTTCTGGGGATTTTTTTTCCTTCTCTGTGAAACTTGGTGGCTACTAATTAGTTCCGAAAAGGAAAAGAGCTTGTTCATGCAATGGGATCATTCTCTTGGTTCATATTTCTACTTCTGTCAGAGGTCATTTTCCTTCCTTGTACCCACCAATTGCAAACTTCACAAAGCCAAGTCTTACAACAGCTAAGGAAGTATTTGGAGTATCCTTCATCATTGGATGTTTTGGAAAATTACAATGGAGATTTCTGTGAGTCGTCTTCTTCTTTAAAAATGAGCATTTCATGCCAGGCCAATTCAGTCACTGAGCTCAAAATCATGGGAGATAAAAAGGGTGTTATTAGGAGGGAATTTTATGGATTTGCAATTCCCAATCAGACTCTCTCAGAGAGATTTTCCATTGACTCCTTTGTCACCACATTGACTAGGCTACCAAGCTTGAGGGTTCTCAGTTTAGTGTCTTTGGGAATTTGGGGTCCACTTCCTGATAAGATTCATCGGCTATCTTCACTTGAAGTTTTGGACTTGAGCTCAAATTTCATGTTTGGTTCTGTCCCACCTAAGATATCCACAATGGTTAAGCTCAATTCTTTAACACTTGATGGCAATTATTTCAATGATACTGCTCTTGATTGGTTGGACTCACTATCAAATCTCACCATTTTGAGTTTGAAGAACAATCAGTTTCAGGGTCAGTTTCCTGATTCAGTTACTAGAATTGCATCGCTTACCGATTTTGCCATGTCTGGGAACGAGCTTTCTGGTAGATTGCCTGATTTGAGCTCCTTGACTAGTCTGCGAGTTCTGGATTTAAGAGACAATCATTTGGATTCTGAGTTGCCACTAATGCCTAAAGGATTGGTCACGGTTCTTCTCAGCAAGAACTCATTCTCAGGCGATATTCCCTCGCATTTTGGTGATCTTTTGCAGCTTCAGCATCTCGATATGTCATTCAATTCTCTAAGAGGGATTCCCCCTTGTGCCCTGTTCTCTTTGCCAGAAATCAGATACTTGAATTTAGCATCAAATAAGCTATGTGGATCACTTCCGGACCAGCTAAGTTGTGGTGGCAAACTTGGGTTTGTTGATATCTCGAGTAACAGATTGACAGGAGGAATTCCTTCTTGTTTGGCCAGTAACTCAGATAAGAGAGTTGTTAAACTCAATGGAAATTGTCTGTCTGTCGATTCCAGGCATCAGCACCATGGATCATACTGCAGAGAAGGCATCAAAGGGGAGAAATCATCGAAGGGAACAGTAATTGCGGTGTTAGTTGCTGCCATCAGTGGAGGTGTTGTTGTTTTGGTGCTTTTGGCAGTTGGGGTTCTCTTCTTGTGGAGAAAATACTGTTCAAGGAAGACTCTAAAAGAGCAGCATACATTGCCCAAACAGCAGGAAAATCCACCTTCAGTAGTTTGTTCTGAACTCGTTACAAGTGCCAGTAAGTAGTTATTTGGTCCCTCATTTTATTGGCATTTTTTTATTTCAGTTGATATGGAATTTACGAAATTGGTCTAAATAATAGATGATGCAAATAATTTTTTGTTCCCCTATATATCTTCAGAGTTCATTTCCCAAACTGCAAAGCTTGGGACACAAGGTACCCCGATCTGTCGATTGTTCTCTTACGAAGAGTTGAGAGAAGCAACCAACAACTTTGACAAGTCTAAATTTATGGGTGAAGGCTCCATAGGGAAGGTACCTTCCAAACTCAAACGCAATGTAATGTTTACTTTGAAGAGAAAAATATATTTTTGATCATCACACTTGTAATTACGGTAGGCATGTGTTATTCAAAGTTCAGAAGAAGTACACTGAATTTCTAATTAGCACCTAAGCTCTTTTGCTTTTCAATTTTTTACCCTCTCTTAATTTAAAAGTTTTACAAATTTACTATAATTCCCTCCCAAAATGCTATAACTGAATCAATGAGAGAATTACGTGATCAAACCTGGTTCAACTAAGAATGTTCATAACCACTTCTGCTTTTGTTTTTCCAGCTTTACAAAGGGAAACTGGAAAATGGGACCTGTGTTGCTATACGATCTCTGGCTTTCAAGAAGAAATATTCGATGCAGAACCTGAGAGTTCGACTTGAGTTTCTCTCAAAGCTTCGCCATCCAAATTTAGTTAGCCTCTTGGGTTATTGTACTGAAAGTGGTAGGCATGATGATTCCAGTTCCAACAAAGTCTTCCTTGTGTATGAGTATGTGCCCAATGGGAATTACCGTGCCTATCTATCAGGTACTAAGTCCATTGACCTTCTGAAACCTTTATGATCAAAAGACACCTGCATTTTAGTCTCAACATCAATTTTCAAATTTAAACTCTCAATCCTTACATTGTAGTATCCTGAAGGATTTTAACACTTAACCTGGCTACAATTATGTGCAGAAAATTGTCTGGAAAATGCTCTCAAGTGGTCCGATAGGTTAGCAATTTTAATTGGAGTTGCCAAGGCTGTGCATTTTCTGCACACGGGGGTTATTCCAGGTTGTTTCAACAACCGACTGAAAACAAACAACATATTGCTTGATGAGCATGGGATTGCAAAGCTGAGTGACTATGGGATATCCATTGTCAAAGAAGAAATCGAAAAAGTCGAGGTATGTTTCTTGACCATCTGATACTGTTAATTTTTCAAACAAGGGTTTGATCCTAAGTGCTGCACTGACAGACACATCCTTGTTGATTCTGTAGGCCAAGGGAGAAGGCCAAAAACCAAGGTACTGCAAAATATGCGCTTGTTTTTGTCCTCATTATGAGATAAACTATAGTCAGTTGAGCATTCTTGATGATGTTTTTTAGTATTAAATAATTAGAACCAAGAACTCTACATTTTGACTGCTTTGGCCAAACATATGCCAAGAAGTCAACAATCTTGAAGGAATGTTCTTAACATGTTTACACGGAGGCATTCACTTCATACACACACGAGTTTTTTACTTCATAAATGCATTTGCTGTTGTAATTTAACTGACATTTTAATATCTTTTTTGGCAGCCACAGGAACAATCTTGAGGATGATGTCTACAACTTTGGATTCATATTACTCGAATCACTTGTTGGGCCAATAGTAAGTGGGAAAGGAGAAACGTTTCTGCTAAATGAAATGGTATGCGCAATAATAACAAAAAAAATCCAATTTTATTGCTTTCAATACATATTCATTCTTGTCCATAATTTTTGATACCTGGTTTTTTTGTCATGAACCAACAGACATCCTTTGGCAGTCAAGACGGTCGAAAAAAAATTGTGGATCCAATTGTGCTAACCACTTGCTCACAAGAATCACTATCAATTGTGGTGTCTATCACCAGGAAATGCATATCTCCTGAACAGTCATCTCGTCCTTCCTTTGAAGATGTTCTTTGGAACCTACAATATGCAGCACAAGTTCAGTCCACGGCTGATGCTGATCAGAAATCAGATTCAACATCACAGTCCTAAATGTCAAAGTTTATAATAGGTTCTCCATAACACCTTAAGTCCATCCATTTTACTGAAACAATTGATCACTTCTGTTGAAACACACGTGGCATCCGGGCCGCATATGGGGCCCACCTTTCCACTCATGTGCAAGTAGAGAGATGTATGGTTGTTTGGGGGTGCCTTCATCAGATGATGATATGTAGAGCATTTGTAAAGGCCGTACTTGATTGCACAAGATAGGAGTATAGATTTTTTTTTTTTGGGTTGTAGGCCAGAGTTTTACTTGGATACGTTTGTTTTTATTATAGGAGTGATGTGAACATTTGTGCAGTGATATAGAGGCTAAGAAGAGTATGATTCAAATTCTAGATTTCCTTTTTGTTTTCCCTCTGAAACAATGTCTTGGATTCAAACTCAAAATTGAACTGGATAACAGTGGAGCAAAAGCAAAAACACAAGCTTGGATAAGCAGTTGGGGTCGTGGTAAGAGAAAGGAAATAAGGAACGGAGTCCAGTCTAGCGGGTCATGGTATTACCTTCTTCTTCTGAAAGCCTCCGTGGTTGATCTGCTCGTGAATTTGGGTGCTCTACTTCTATCAAAAACTGGCGATCAGAAATATGTACCCTGAGAAATATGTAGTGAACCTAAATTGGTCTAACAAACTATAATAAGTAAATGAAAGGAACCACTAAGGAGTTGGTTTTGCAATAAGGATGTCTTTTCTTTCTCTCTTCTTAGGATACACCTAAAACTTCAACACTTCATTGTCTCACTTTATAACCCCTGCCCAACCAATGTGTTGTGCGGTTCTGAGTGTGTGGTGGAATGAGTGAAAACTAGATTTATCCTTAGATCATGTATTCTTTGTTGTATTAGTAAACCCCGAGACTTTTTAAGTGTCGAAAGATTTGAAGAATTAGATGATAACGATAATATTTTTTTTTTAATTAAAAAAAGTAAATGAAATAAAAGCATAATTTGCCCCAAAAAAGGTGAAAAGTAAGAAGGCCATACTTTTTTGTTGTGGCTATGCCAATTCTTTCCAAATATCATCATAGCTATCAACAGCAACAGAGGGGAGAGGCCATTGGACATTTCAACCACTTACTTCTATTGAAGCTATTGCCTGATGCTTAGAGTTCAAGCTTATGCTTCATCTTTATTTGGTAACTTGATACAATTTCCTATCCTAGACCACTTTGGTCATTTGCTAAGGACCCAAATTACAGGTCAGTTTGCTAAATGGTAAGTCCTGCCCCAGTTATTGGGCAATTTTTGGCAGTTTGTTTAAACATTTATCTTCATTTCATTGAAAAATTGTTATTCAGTTGGGTGAGAAGATCTGAGAATTATTTCAGTTCCTAACTCACCAAAGGCTTGTAATTTATCATGGATTCTGGGCCATGGCCGTAAGCCGAAAGGGTGAGTTGGAATTTTTCTTTCTTAGATTGTACATGTGACAACTCACTTCAGTATTGAAGCAGACCTAACTTTATAATTGTGGAAATATGGCGTGAACTGTGAAGAAAGTTAAAGCTTGTAATGGAGGAAGATACAATACTGTTTGGATGAGTGGTGGAACTACGATTTTTATCACTTTTTTAGTTATAAATAATGTAAAACTCTCACATGCTATAATTACAATAAAAAAAATTATTATAGTGTAAAGCCTCATATGTTATAGTAAAAGTGATTCTAATTAACGGTTCTCATCACCTTTCTAAACACCCAACATGATAATTCTTTTACACTCGTCTTTTTATTTCGTTTGTTTGTTCCTTTTTTTTTAATGTGGTTTATGGAGTTGGCATTCAAACTTTCCACTAATGACACGTGCCATCAGTAATGGTGGTATGGCCTCAGAGCATGATCTATTGTTCAAGGATCGATTTCTTTTGTTTGAATGAAGCTATAATTATGTCTCCGTTGAGTATAAGATAAGGCGTTTTAACTTGGACTCTCTAAATACTCCTAGATAAAAACATCTGTTAAGTTCTTTTATAGTTTTACTTGTGATTATGATAAATTTCTTTTTTGCAGGGACGGAATGTGAGAACATTACTTTTATTATTATTATTATTATTAAAAAAAAAAAACTAGTGACATGTTGCTTTTTTAATTTTCTTTTAAGTCGTTGTTTCATTTCCCATTGCAACATATGAGGACCACGAAATTGAATCACCAACAACGTCCTACTTCATGAATTATTAATTGAAAAAACGAAGCACCCCATAAATCCATCAAACAGATGATAAATACATTTCAAGTATTTTTTTTTTTAATATTTCAACGATTTCTTTTAGGTTGTATTATTCAGTATTCAACATTAATTCTTTGAAGCGGCAAAATTACTGTGGATTTTTTTTTTTTTTTTTTTTGCTGTCGTTTTTCACATTACAGGCTAGTGATGGGCTAACCGAGCCCGCTTACTATTGAATAGTGGGCTATGAGCCCAAAAGTTATGGTGATGGTGGCGAGGGACCCACTATTTGGGGGCTGTGTTTGACTGCTACCTCTAGCTTTGTGTCGGTGGGAGTCAGGCGAGAAACAAACGCGCGCATTTCTTATGACTTCACGCGCCGTTGCAGACCCCAATTATCATTAGCTAGAGCGGTTAAAACTGAGTTTAAGGGCTAATTTAGTAATTTAATACCATTTTGTGCTCTAATTAACACGACTTTTAGAGTCTATAAAGAGTATTTTACTCAAAATAATAAGCAAGTAAAAGAAAAATATCAATGGCTAATCATTGATTGATCAAATTATCCGATAAATTATTAATTGATATTAGTTAAATACTTATATGATAAGTTATTAATTAATATTAGTTAAACACATTATATTAAAATCATAATTAATATTAGTTAAACACATTATATTAAAATCATTAATTAATTAACAATTCATCGACATTCTCAATTTTTTAAGCCAATTTTTAATTTAACAAAACTTGATATATTTGTTAAAACAACTTTAAAAAAATCATATCACAATGGCTGATTAATCAACAACTCAATTAATATTTGCTCCTTTTTTTAAGTCAAGTTTTAGTTTAACAAAACTTGATATTTTTAAACTAAAAAAAAGACCTTTTTTTTTCACATAATTCAAATGTATTTTACAATTATATATAAAAATTCATTGTACACACAGATATCTATTTGAAATTACTTCAGAAAACTGATAGGGTGTTTAGTAAACTTAGTTTTAATTCATCTTTTTCAACTCAAACAGTGTAAAACATCTACATATTATAGTGTAAAATAAAAATATACAATTATGTAAATATTACACATACTACAGTACTTTCAATTCTTACTCTAGTTTTAACTCACTTCTTAAACACTCTATAATCTTTTTCATTTTTATTTGTTTGTTTCTATTTTTTTTGCCAAGTGTGTTTCAATTTCTTTTGTTACAACTTGTGAGTTGTAATTTTAATGTGAAGTAGGGGTTGCAAAATTCGTGTTCATGTCAGCACGTTTACAGCACGACATGTTTAGGCCGAATACGAATACGACTTACCTATTTCACGCGTAACACAGCATGACAAGATTCGATTAACACGATACTAAGCGGGCCGTGATGGGTTGACACGATAACAATACGCATATGACAATTAATGATACAGTTAACTAAAAATTAAAAAATTAAAAAAAGCCCATAAAGAAAATTAACAAAAATACAATATCTAATTAATACTAACATACTACAAGTATTTTTATTTTTAAGTTTAAATGTGTTATAAATAGGCGAGTCGTGTTGTGCTGTGTCAACAGATTTACGATCCATTTAATTAAACTGTTAGATGTGTTAACATAAATTCAGCCTGTTTATTTTTGTGTTATTAATACCAACTTATTTGTGATCCAATTAATAAATATGTGATCTAAATCTATTTATCTTATGTCATTTTTATATCATGTTATTGTATTGTGTCTAAAATTATCAGCTTGATGTGAAGCAAATCAATATGAGCCATTAACCGATTCAATTCGGATGTATCACACACGCTCTTCAGTGGCGCGTCAAGAATATAGACGTCCTTATAAATGTCCATGTAAATTAGGTAGAAGCGTTTCCGCCAAGGCGTCACTATCCAGCCAACTTGACGACAACTTCAACCAAAGAAAATCCCAAATTAAAAAAAAAATTCTCACTAAACCGCTGTCGTTTCATCTTGTCCTAGATCAATAATTGGCCTAGCGCAACCTTTTTTTTTAATTTAATTTTAATTCCTTTTCCTAAAATGAAGAAATAAATAATTTCTAAAAAAAAATTCTCCCGTGTCAGCTTCACTTTAAAGCAATATTTTAATAGAGACATTATGGTTTCTCTCCTTCACTAAAACCACCCTCCCATGCTCACATATTTCTATGCTGAAATCTCCCCAAAGTGCTTCTACTCTTTCATCAACACTAGCAAACAATACCCTGTTCATCTTTCTGCATTTCCACTATTTTTAGGCTTCTATTATATACTGGTAAAACATCTCATTTTGCCCCCTTTTTTCTTTCTTTTTTGGTGGGCTAGTTCAAGCGTCATTTTCAGTACAGTTTGTGTCATTTCTCTTACCTGTGTTGCTTTGGGATCAATTTTCTCAGCTTGCATTGTCATAAATTTACTTCCTTTGAGCTGCTTTTAGTTAGAGAATTGATTATTTTTGGTTGCTTTTTGCTGAATGTTTACTTGGATCTGAGTGTCTGTAAAGATTCTCTGAGGATTATACAGTGTAGTTATTCTCTTCTGCGTTTCAATCTTACCCATTTTGTCATATTTGTATCTAAGCTTGTATATCACTATAAGCTGTTAAAACAAGGTCAGTTTGTAATTAAAGCAGTCTTTTTTTTTTAATTATTATTATATTCTCTTGATGCTTAGTTGAGGCCAGTTGCTATTTTGTCGCTTGAGTTCTTTTATATGTTTATTGGCTTTTGATCTCCCATAAAATTATGATTTGGGATTGTTAGAGTACGGTGACCTGAATTCAGTTTGGTATCTGAAAAGTTTATAGTGCAATAAATTGTAGCGAAAAATAAATGTGAGATTTTTTATGAGATCTGTGGTGGTAACGGAGAGATCGGTTTAGTTGGGCCTTTTAGTTTATTTATTTATTTTTTTATAGGATTTTGTCGATACCTATATACATAATTTATTGCGTTAGAGTTTAATCATTAGCGAATTTTAACCTCTCGAACACCTCTATTGTAATCTTAATAAGTTTAGTGATTTTTTTCTTTTCTGTCCGTGGTTTTTTCTTATTTTGAGTTTCTATGTAAATTCTCTGTGTGTTTTTATTCTTTGTTTCTATTGCATTATTTTCGTAACAGGGTTTATTGACAATTAGCATTTTAAGTGTAATTGTGATAATTGTAATCCAAAAATTCTTTACTGAATCACATGTTTGTGGGTTTTGTCTTATGAACTTGTTGGAGTTTAGTGCGCTTTGTGATTGAAGTTGTTAAAACCGCGTTGGCGAAAAGTAGTCTCTAGAGTAGAGGAAATTTGCTGTTTATGCAACCATGGTTCTAGGATTGAAAACAAAGAACAGGAGAAGCCCCACGGTTCATATTGATTATTTAGTCCATATTCAGGAGATTAAGCCTTGGCCACCATCACAATCACTTAGATCACTCCGAGCGGTGTTGATTCAGTGGGAAAATGGAGACCGATGTTCCGGTTCAACGAGCTCCGTTGTTCCATCACTTGGGTCCATTGTTGGCGAGGGGAAGATTGAGTTCAATGAATCTTTTAGGCTTCCCATGACGCTATTAAGGGACATGTCTGTCAAAGGCGGGGATGGCGATGTGTTCCAAAAGAATTGTTTAGAGCTCAACTTGTATGAGCCTCGTAGGGATAAGACTGTCAAAGGCCAGTCATTGGCTACCGCCATTATAGATTTAGCGGATTATGGCATTTTGAAAGAAGCCGTAAGCATTAGCACGCCGATGAACTGTAAGAGGAGCTTTAGGAACACAGATCAGCCTGTTTTGTATATTACTCTTCAGTCTGTTGAGAAGGCTCGCAGCACCAGCTCCTTGTCTAGGAACAGTCTCTCAAGAGTGATGTCAATGGATAATGCTGGTGGAGAATCTGTTTCAGTCTTGATGAATGAAGAATACGCGGAGGAAGCTGAAATTGCTTCTTTCACTGATGATGATGTTTCCTCCCACTCATCTGTTACAGCTTCTTCTACCGCTATAGAGTCTAATGCGGGATTACATCCTCGAAATATAGAGGTGCTCGTTAATTTTCTTTTTCTTTATATTATCTTTGGGAGATAACCATTTTTATACTACCTTTATTATTTTATGTCCATTGTTATTGCTACTATCGTTGTTGCATCCTATAATTAGTCAGGAAAATTATATCATTGTCAACATGCGCTGTGTTGACCTGGATTTTGAACAAAATTGCAGAATGCAATAGACACATTGACTAATGGCACTGAAGGGAGTAACAAGAAACGTGCTGCAGCATCAAATCTACCGCTTGAAAAGTCAAATGTAGTATGTCAGAATCCACCACATGAAGATAGGAAGGGAAGTTCATCGTGCTCCTCATCAATAGACTTATCTTCTGATTTGGGAAGTCCACTGAATAATCATGCTTCAGTATCCCACTCTCCCAACTCAAGTTCGGTAAAAATACCGAAAGATGTTGATTCCCACACTTTTAATTCTTCTCCTTCATCCTTAAAGAATGAAAATGCAGAAGAAGGTTCCAAGATGAGAGTGAAAAGTAATGGCGGTGAACATTTAGCTGAGCAGGTTAACGAAAATGTCATTGATGGAAGAAGTGAAAGTACATATGGTGCTCAGCAAAGTGGCCAAGAATTCATACCTAATTCTCTCCCAGCCAAAGTAGCATTTCCAAATAGGAGTTCACAGGCAGGTGAGAAGCTCAGTTTTAATGGTGACTCTCAAACTAACGGAAAGAATGACAGGCGAACTAAAGAAATTAGTAGAGATTTTTCAGAGGAGGCTGCTACCAGTGAGGACAGCTATGATAGCTCAATGGAGGACAACGAAAGAAAGAAAGAAGAAGAAAAGATGAAGGATGAATTGTACATTGAGCAAGATGTCACCAGAAGGCAGTCATTCGGCGGTGATACATCATCTCCAAGCAGAGGAAGTCTTGGAATCAATGAAAATGTCGTGAAAAGTGAAAGATTAAACCATGTGAAATCTGTTAGAGCGGACTCAGCTAGGAACGCGTTAGTTAGTAGTAATCAGAATGCAGATATTAAGGAAAGTGGTGTTCAGGGTGATGCACAGAGCAGTGTAGGCAACCTCGGACTCAAGGAACGAAAAGATGCCAAGGTGTATCCAAGAGATACCAGAAGTGCCATTTTAGAAAGCAAGATGCAGCAATTGGAACATAGAATCAAAATGCTTGAAGGAGAGTTGAGGGAAGCTGCTGCTGTCGAGGCTTCTCTTTACTCAGTAGTTGCTGAGCATGGAAGTTCCGGAAGTAAGGTACATGCCCCGGCGCGACGCCTTTCCCGGCTCTACCTTCATGCTTGTAGGGGAAGTTCCCAGTCTAGAAGGGCCAACGCGGCTAGAAGTGCTGTTTCAGGACTCGTTTTGGTTGCAAAAGCATGTGGAAACGACGTCCCAAGGTATTGAGATTGGTGGACAGAAGTTGGTCTGTTCATGTTACTGTATCTTTTAAATGGTATAGAATCACGTTTCTTTTCTGATTTTTCCTTGTGATTTATTTATTAACTTTTTTCCCCTTATCTTCATTTCAGGTTAACATTTTGGTTGTCAAATTCTGTTGTATTGAGAACGATAATAATTGAAACTGCTGGAAAACAGGAGCTTCCACTTTTTGCTGGACCTTCTATCAATAGGAATAGCACTCAAAAGGTAAAAGACAAGGTATCATCTCCATTGAAATGGAAGATGTCCTCTCCCAGCAGAAGGGAGGCAACAGAACTTTTGTCCAGCAGGTCCGGCAACTGTGAGGACCCACATGCATTTGCATGTGCCCTTGAAAAGATTGAAGCTTGGATCTTTTCCAGAATTGTTGAATCTATCTGGTGGCAGGTCAAATTTATTCTCTCTACTTGTTGCCGAGTTTTCCATATATGAAGCAAAGGATTTGTGAACTTTTATATATTATTAACCTTTTCCTGATTCTTTCCATTATTCCTTGCAGACTTTGACTCCACATATGCAGTCCGTTGATGCAAAGGAGAGTGATAAAAATGATGGTTCTGTGTCAACTAAAAGCTATAGTAGGACATCGTCTAGCTCAGGTGATCAAGAGCAAGGGAGCTTTTCATTAGACCTGTGGAAGAAGGCTTTCAGAGATGCATTCGAAAGACTTTGTCCTGTACGTGCTGGAGGGCATGAATGTGGCTGCTTGCCCATGTTGGCTAGATCGGTAAATTTATGTGCTCTGATAATTCCTCTTCCTTTTTCGACTAGGGAAGTAAAAACTAGCAGCTAAAATAATGTTTCCTACAAAAGAATGTGTTCTCTTGGGTTTCTGAAGAGAAAACGATAACATGCTTTTTTTAATTTTAATTTTAATTTTTCTTTTTAATGGAACTAGGTGATGGAGGAATGTGTGGCTAGATTAGACGTGGCAATGTTCAATGCCATTCTTCGAGAATCTGGCGATGAAATCCCAACCGATCCTGTATCTGATCCCATCAGCGATTCCAAGGTCCTTCCTATTCCATCAGGGAAATCAAGCTTTGGGGCTGGTGCACAACTGAAAAACATTGTAAGCTATAAGAATTGTGTTTGTCAAGCTCACTTCAATGGCAAGTAGTTGGTCTTTTATCCTCTTGCGCATGCCTTGGTTCATCTAATACTTTCATTCTCTTGGTGTTATTGCCTATCAAGTGATGAAAAGAGGACACTGATGTGGAGTTTTGTTTTTAACTTCATAAAATAGGGCTTTGAATTGCTTTCATCTCTATTTGTGTTTGATGGATATCTACGTTCTTTAACTGCTTTAGTTCGAAGTTCATTTTTTTCCTTGTGTATATTAGATTGGAAACTGGTCTAGATGGCTGACCGACCTATTTGGCATGGACGACGAGGACTCACTTGATGAAGTGAATGGCCATGATGACGAAGATGAAAGACAAGATACATCCTTCAAGTCCTTCCATTTCCTTAACGCGTTGAGTGACTTGCTGATGCTTCCAAAGGACATGCTCTTAAGCGAATCCATTAGAAAAGAGGTTCAACAGTTGGACGCAGCCCCTTCCATTGGTCTTTCTTTGTATGCTTTACATTATGCAATTTATTCACACCACTAGATTTTTATTTCTGAAGGTATGCCCCAAATTTGGTGCACCGTTGATCAAGAGAATCCTCGAAAACTTTGTGCTTGACGAATTTTGCCCTGATCCGATTCCTGATGCTGTGTTTGAAGCTCTTGAATCTGAGGTTAGTCGATTATATTAATATCAACTATAATGAGAACGAGGTATGCCCATGTTATTCTCTTCAAATAAGGTTGGCGATATCTATGTCTATGCGGAAATGTACTAATGTACACCTAAAAAATCATCTATCTTAATGAGATTAAGTTGATTAAAATTTAAAAGGTGTCACACTGGAGGAATTTTAAAGGGATTAGTAGTCTCAAGGGATACTTTGTAATTTATGAAAATTCAAGGTTAAACGTACACTTGATTATGTAATTTTCTTACAAATCACTCAAATAATAATAACAAAATGGCTATCATGATTTTGTTTACATATAGGATGCTAGCGAGGCAGGAGAGGAGGCTGCCACAAACTTCCCATGCAATGCATCTGCAATTGTGTATTCTCCACCTTCCACAGCTTCCATTGCCAACGTCATTGGAGAGGTTGGACGAGGTCAAGCACATCTGAAAAGAAGCGGGTCCTCGGTGCTTCGAAAATCCTACACAAGCGATGACGAGCTTGATGAACTCAACTCACCATTGGCTCTGATCATAAACGATGGTCCCCGCTCTTCTTCACCGGCTGCTACAAAGTCCAGCTGGATTTCTAAGGAAAACAACAACCAAAATGCCATCAGATACGAGCTACTTCGCGAGGTATGGATGGAAAGCGAGTGAAGAACTAGTTAACTACTGCTATACACGTGTTCATATAGCTTTTTTTTTTTTCCCTCTCTTTTTGAGTTTTGTAAATCTTCACTTTATTAGAAGTCATGGGTATCATTGGTAACAAAAAAAGGAGGTAAATATGGCAGTGTTCAAGGATGACAAAATCCTATCTTGCTGTGTGTGTTGAATAATTACGAGGAAATAAATTTTGATGGTCAATGGTTGTTCGTGGTTGATTTCGAGGAAAATGACAATGTAAATGTAGTCTGTGATTGCGTGTTGGTTTTTTATTTGTTAATATTTTCTAGCTGGATTGAAAGGCAACAACTACAAATGAATTGGGGGCAAAAGAAATAAATCATATTCTTCTTGTGAGGTTGTAGTGCCACATCGGCCAGAAGTCATATGACATGGCCTTTATAGATCCATCACGAGTCCCTTTATGTCGTCGCGAATTATATAAAGAGAAGAAACCAAAAAAATATATAACATGTAAAAAAAAAATGTCTAAACAAAAAAGAAAAATTAGAGTAGAGTGAAATAACCCGCAGAGTCTTTAACGACACCAAAAGTATAGATGCTTACGACAATGTATATGAAGGAAAACGACATAATAAGTTACTCTGAAAGATAAATGACTAAAAAAAAAAAACGAATGTCAAAATGACAACTGAAATGAAAAACGACAAGTAATTAGAGAGGTGGTATGAAACGACAACAAACAGGAATGGCACCTAAGGCCTAAACGACAACAGAGAAAATAAAAGACTGCTTAGTGACAAACGGCAGTACATTGAAACGACAACCTAAAAAGCACAAATGGGAAAGCGACAACTGAAAGGACAAGACGACACAACAATGAAACGA
The DNA here is from genome assembly GCA_025403435.1 of Artocarpus heterophyllus. Lineage (NCBI taxonomy): Eukaryota > Viridiplantae > Streptophyta > Magnoliopsida > Rosales > Moraceae > Artocarpus > Artocarpus heterophyllus. Next base: position 1,843,270 of record CM046348.1, on the reverse strand, counting down.
CAACAAATAGAATACAACACCAAATGTCGAAACGACACAAAAAAGTAAACGACAGAAACAACATGCCACGAAAATGAAACGACATCAAAGTGAAACGACACGTGTGACTTTTTATTTTTATTTTTTGTGGTTTCGTGTCCCTATGATTCGCCTACAACGCCAATTGGAACTAACAAGTGAACAAAAGTACAAAAGCGCAACAATTTCTTGGAAGACCATTTTGGCATTTTTCCATACAAAAACCAGGAATATAGAAGGCAAAAGTGGGAATAGTATCATTTCACTACTGATATTACAGCAACCGTTGTGCAGAATGCAGATCTACAGCAGTTCTTTTCACCCTGGTCACTACATTACAAACTCGCACGTTCCTTTCGCACGTCTCAAATATCAATATGGCGTAACACGTAAAAGAAGAAGGAGAAAAAAAAAAAAAAAGAGGGGAACCAAAATTGCACAAATAAGTTGGAATCTTCACCATGGAAAACTCCAACAAACACTAAGATGCTCACATCAAACATACTATAACGCCGGGAAAAAAAAAAAAAAAGATTGCCGACTGCAATCACGCAATTAGCTTCTGTGATATATGCTGGAGATGTAATGCAGCCAACAGCCCTTTCCATATTTCTCCAGGTGCACCTGTTACTTGAAAATCAACAATTTTCCTCTGTTTTCTATAGTAATCTTCCAATGCCTTGCTCTAGGGAAAAAAATGACCAGGATGCGACAATTAGCCTTATGGGAAAGTCTCAAACTCTTGTTAAAGGTTAACATACAGTCTAGGCTCGGGATGTATGAGTATTGAAAAGCTCGAATACCTGCTCTGAATCAATTGCAGATGATGTTTGCCGCTGATCCTGTGAGTAGAGGCTCATATTAGAACCTGCCCTGCTCCTGCCAAGATATTCTTGACAAGGAGGGAGATTTCCGGTTCCAAGATTCTTCTTCTCCAAGTGCTCTTCTGTGCTTTTGAAATTCACAACTAAATCAATATCCACAATTTGATCAAGGATCTCCTGTAAAAGAAGAATGAAAACACGAAGGGCAATTTGAATAACAAGTCAGAATCTAACATCTACGCCAGACAAATGCAATTTAGGAACACAATTTGCATCCAACCCCAACACGGTTTTTGAAATAAATTTTAAAATTAAAAAAACCAGTAAATTTCATGCATTTGAACTTGCACATGCAAACATGTTTTACTAGCGCCGGGTTTTTCACCAGTTCTTGGAATGCTCATTAGTCGCTCTAGAAATCCCCCCCAAAAAAAAAATAATGAGAAAAAAATTGCTATTTTCTTGGAACTTACAGCTTGAACTCTTGTCCTAGGAATTCCATCCAAAATGAACCCAGTTTCACCTCTGTAGTATCCTTCCTCAAGTCTCTTGGACAAGAGAGCAAATATTACTTCCTCAGGCACAAGCTTTCCCTCATTCACCGCATTTGCAATCTGAAATACCCAGAAAACAAAGGAAAAAAAAAGTCAAGAAAGCTCACTCAGAAAACAAGAGCAGGAGATTTAACCTACTTGTATCATGTTCCACAAAGGTTAATAATTTGGAGAAAATAACCTGTGGAACTACTTTCAAGTTTCAACAATAAGCAGCCAAATTAAGAAAACAGAAAGAACTACAATTCCCACATTTTTAGGAACCGCCCTACTTTCTAAACTAGTAAATACTTAAAAAAAGAAAAGAAAAGGAAAAGGTCCAGAGTTCAGGCACGTTTGAACTCATCCAAAAAAAAGTTCGTCTTTCAAAAAGATATGGCAGTAGAATAAAAAGTTAAAACAATTACGAACAAAAATGAAGTCTTGAAAGTTAACCCACTTTTGATACTAAAAATTTTTTCTTTTTACGAATTGAATTCTCACGATCAGAGATCAACAGCTCAATTCTAGGTTTGGTTCTGAAATTCGGAACCATAACAGAATGTAAAAATCGATTAACCAAGACCAACAATTTCGATGAAATAACCAACAAAATTCAAGAAAAAATAAAATCGAAAAAGAAAAGAATTTCAGACCTGCTTGTAGAGAGAGGATCTAGGATTGAGCTCCTGGCGAACAAGAGTCCCCATCGAAATGTGAGGAACTTCCAGAAGCTTCGAGAGCCTCTCGGCGTAGAAGTGTTTCTTGGCGCCACGGTCTCCGATCACCACCCACTGCACTCCTCTCGGCGAAAGCCATCCCTCGGCGTCCACCATGCGCTTCGGCCCGCGCCGATCCCAGCGTCGCCATTCTTCTTCCTCTTCTTCATAGTCGTAGTACTGGAGCTGAGCCGCGGAGGCCGATCCGTAGGCTCGCCGAGACACGAGCCCTAGGAGACGGGGCGTCAGAGGCGGCGCAACCGAACCGAGGCGGCTGAGTCCGGCCGAGTCCGGCCATGGCGGCGACGGGAAGTTAGCGAAGGGTTTTATAGAGAGAGCGTCGACAGGTGATGAAGAGGAGTGGCTTTCGAGGGAGGAGAGCGAGAGGGGGAAGCGAATGATTCAAGAGTAATAAAAAAAATTCAGACAAAAAGAAAAAAGGAGAGAGAAGGTGACACATTTGGACGAATATGCCCTTGTTTAGTAAGGTAAATTACAGTTGTGCTGATCTCCTAGTCCGTGGACTTGGTCGAAGCGCGCGAACCGGGGTGGTCCAGGCCGGTTCCGCGTAAGGGGAATGAAGGTCGGAATCAGGGACGGCGTTGAACACGTGTTGCTTCTTTGATAGCTTATATTTTTTTTTTGGGTACAAAAAACAATTTATTATTTTTTGATAATTAGATTTTCATTCAAATTCATTAAAATCTCTGAGTTTCCATCCAGCATACGACGGCGAGAGTCGTAATGGGTGTTTCATACTCCGCTAGAGCTTTTAATGCAGTGGTAAGTTATTCTGTCAATGTAAAGTTTTAGAGAAAAAAACAGAAAATGCTCCAACTTATTAAAAATTTTCTCCCACAAACTACTTCCTAAAACTCTATTAAAAATTTATGATTTATTAAAAGTCTAGGTTACTGTTCTTTTTTTAATTAAAAAAATAATTTATTAAAAGTCTAAATTATCTTTTCTTCAAACTCCCCCACGTGGTAGATTACTTCGGTTGCTGATGGGGTGCCAGATTATAACATGTTGGAAGCTATTAGATTCCAACATATTTTTTTTGAAACAAAAAAACGCCAACCGCCTCTGGTTACTAGTGTGGGGTGTCGGATTGTAACTTTGTAGGTTCAATTCCTACCGGATTCTAACATATTTTCTTTAAAACAAATAAGCATTAACCGTCTCAGGTTGCTAGTGCGGGGTGCTGGATTGTAACTTGGTAGGTTCTAAAGTTGAAACTTACCAAATTTTAATTTTTTTAAAAATAAAGAAGCACCAACTGCTTTCGGTCGCTAACGTAGGGCATTAGATTGTAACCTGTTAGGTTCTAAAGTTGGAACCTATCAGATTCTGAGGTGTCGGATTATAACCTGATAGGTTTCAAAGTTGAAACCCGCTAGGTTCCGTCACAAAAATCATCAAGTGCCAACAAGTTTCGTAGCAGAACCTGCTAGGTTCCATCCTAGAGCCTGCTAGGTTTCGTCTTAGAACCCGTCAACATCTGTCATGGAACCAGCAAATTTTGTTTCGAAACCCTGTGAAATTCTATCATGAAACCCTACAAATTCTGTTTTGAAACCCATCAAGTTTCAAAATAGAATCTACCGAATTATTTCCAATTCCTTATAAAAAAAAACTAGTAGAAGTGATTTACGTCTCATATTGCATATTAACTAGAGAACTTCTTGTTAGACAAACTGTGCAAAGAAGAAAAAGTGGGGGGAATAAGTTGGGCTTCGTCGCCGAAGTACATGAACAAACTCGTCCTTGGTTAGATTGCTCATCTGTTACAACACTGCAAGAAATGAGAATATTTCCTAAACAATAGATTCAAAATAAATGTGATTTGTCAAGTTCAATTCACTTTACATGCAACAAACAATAGATTCAAAATCAAAACGAAAAACATTTTCAGAACAAAAATCTTTTTACATTTTTAGAACAACACTCATATTTCATTTTCAGAACACATCATTTTTCCAATTTTAGGACAAGTTACACCGATCACATTTGCTTTGACGTAGCGGAAGCGTGAGAAAAAAATAGGGGAAAAGGATAAATTCTTAAAATCCGTTAATTTAATTAGAATGCTGGATAATCAATTGGTTCTCTATAAATACTGAAGATTCTGTTGATTCAATCTGAATACAAGAAGGTAGGACTTTTATAAACCTGTTGCCGTTGGTGAGAAGGTAATTTTGCTCTATTGATAGAGTATGGTGTTTTAGTTATTCAATTAAAATTATAACGATCTGATATACGGTTGTTTACATTAAAAATTTATAGTGCGTGATATACAATTGCTTCTATTCACATATCACTCATTTAAAAAGATTAACCCGAAACCCTGTTCCACTCCACCAGCGGAGTAAAATTACCTTCTCCACCATAAGATTTGTCATTTGACTTTTGATTGCTATTAGTTACTGTATCAACTTTTTTCGTATAATCATCATATTATTGTCATTTTTAAATAAATTTAAAATTTCATTAAAAAAGTTACTTTAAAATTATAGTTTACTTTTGTGACAAAAACTAGATTGAACATTACACTAATTTTGTTATTTTTTGCACTTTCTAGGGCTAAATATATATATGTCATTGTCATTGATATTTGTGTTAGATATAACTTATATATTTTCTTTTGAAAAATTCTCTCATCATGAATCCAAATTTATTATAAACTTATAATACTAAAAAAGTCACAACCAAATATTTTAAATAGGAAAAACTACAATATCAAACTCCCCCCTCTTCCCCCCTCCCAAATTGACTAATGGTGTATATTTTTATAATGCCATAACAGAATACCTTCCCTAAAGTGATGAAAAAGAACGATTTAACCCCTAAAATATGAGAAAATAATGAGTTTACCCAAGCCATAATATAGGGCCAAATTCGGCTTCTACTAATTGTTTTCCCCAAAATATAAGAAAAATAATGATTTTACCCATGCCATAATGTAGGGTCAAATTTGGCTTTTACTAATTGTTTTCTCTAATAATCATTTTTAAGCCTTTTACTTGCTTGTTAATTTAAAAAGGGATATTCTCTCCAGCCTTTTGGCCTACATTTTGTCCATGCATTGCATTAGCCTATTTTTCCTCTTTCAGGCTTCTTCTCTTTGATTTTGTAATATTCAAATCTAAATATTTTTTTTTTCATTTATTTTGAGCATGACGTATTGGCTTTAACGGAAGCCCAAAAAGTTAAAACTTGTTACGTAATGTGGTTATGTTTTGCAAAAGAATGACTTGTCAATTTTCTCCTGCACTTTGTCTTTTTTTTTTTTAGCAGCTTGCTAAAATTCGACAGTGTCAATTATAAAATCAAGAAGAACACAAACCAACCACAAAAAAAAAAAAAAAAAGTTTAATGCAAAACATGGAAAGTAGTGATTAACATTCTAGAGATAAGATAATGAAAAAATTAATGTGAATAGCTTGAGAAGATGATTGCAAGAGAGAATAATAGAGTTACTAAAATAAACAAAAGCAAAAAAGTAAAATAAAGCATTGATAAAAATTGAATTGGCTCGTAAGAACATATTTGTTATATTATACGTTTGAGAGGTAAAATCATCATTTCAAGCATGTTTTAGTGACAAACTATTTTTTATCATTTAAGGTGGGACATTATGAGCATATCAGAACTTTTAACGGTCAATGGGGTGTCAATCTAATCAAGTTCGATCATACGGGTTTTTTAGTAACATTGATAAAATTTAGGAATTTTGTGTAATTTCTATATTTGCCTTTAGGTAATAAGAAGTTTCTGCCCCTTAGGTTGCCAAACAAACTAGAAGAGAGTTTCGCCTTACTCTAACAAGCAATTAAGCCACCGGGCGAAGCTGAATTAGAAAGGCTTTGATGACTCAAGGTTCATATAAGCAAGGAAATGAAAGTGAGGGGAAGATGGGGTAGCCGTTGGCCTGATCTTGCATTCTTTAGGTCATGTGCATGATGATTCGATCAATTCCTCTACCCAACTTCTTCCCCTTCTCTTTCTTTCACTATTACAACCTAGGTTCCCAGCTTTGGCTGCTTGGTGGGAATTGTTGGTGAAGTTGTGTAGAAAACTGGAAATAGAAATGAGAAAATCTAGAAAACAAGGTTGGGTACGAGGTACATAGGAATGTTTTTCTAAAGGTTTTATTTGGCCCCATGACAAAGTTTGTTAGTGGGTTATAATGACAAATTATTGCCAAGATATAACAAACCTAAAACACTATACTAGCAATATTATGGTATTTAGGAATAAGAATATATAGAACCTGTAAATTTCTGAAGATTTAATAAAACAAAATGGTGTCTTTTCAAGAACTGGTGCAACCATTGCAACTTATACAACCTTTCACGTAAATGTATCCTTTCATGGAACAATAAAACTATTACAACACATATATTTGTCAGTAATAAATATTTAATTATATAAAATGCATACATCTAATTAACACTAAAATTTAAATCAACAATACCACATTCTTGGTGTTGTGGCTCCAAAATTGCACTACAATGGCGTGCCATCTCTCTATCAGTCACCGTTGCGGCGCCAACTTTCTAGCACTATGGCGCTTAATGCACTACAACTGGCGCTCCAATGCTGCCATCATCCCGCTCTAGCGCTAGGTCTCTGTCTCGAAAAATATTCCAGCACTATAGCTTAGAAAATCTAGCACTGTGACTCTAAACGCTGATTCCAAACATTGAAAACTACATTTTTTCTTATTTTAATTTGTATCTTACCCAAACAAATTGAGAGATATATTACAATCTCTTTAACAAGATGGAACCATTGGTTAATAACCTAGTTCTTTCCTTCCTCTAAGAAGTAAGCTAGAAAATATGGAGACATGAAGCTTATCTTAATATTATAAAAAGGGAAAAGTTTTTTTCAGCTTGTTGACTAGGTTGGTAGCTAATTTTAGTCGTCGTCGAGACAACATAAAAAGTTGTGGAAAATATAGGGGTTTTGGGAACATATGGTTGGAACCTTGCTGGCTAACGCTGTGGCCTTTACAGCATGTTGAAGTAAATTAAGTATAGATTCTTCTAAACATATTAAAGGTCTTTGATCACAAAACATAAGACATGTTAGTTTCTTTAAGTACATTTTCCCCCTTTCATCGTTTCCAACATATATAGAGAGGTCGGCTTTTGCATTTCTAAACAAATTAGGACTAAAGTGATGTTCCTTTTTCGCGCTTCAACGACTAATGATTTTGAAGTTGAACTTTATTCTATAAGTAAACAAATTGGAGTACTCTTCAAATATTCCCATATCCCATTCTCCAAAAAAAAAAATAAAATCCCATAATCCCTAGATGTGTTAATTTAGGTTTCTGACTTCTAAGAACTATCTCATCCTCGTACAGCCATAAACAAGGAGATTAGTGAACTTTTATCCAGTGAAGAGCTGTACGTTTCCCAGAAGATAAGGTTGCCATTTGAGGTATGAATAATTTCCTCACGTTTCACTAATTAACTTAGATTATTTGCTAATTATACTATGTTTTACGTATTGTTATTTAGTTTTTCCAACGTAAAATAAATTCGCGAACTTCGTAGCAAAATTATTACATGTGTACTACAGCATAATCATATATATGAAGGTGTAGCTAATTAAAAGAAATGATAAAATGTCTTCCCCAATTCCATTCAAACTCTCTGTTAATTGTAGATTTCTTGATTCCGATTATGGATTCAGATTACCTATCTAATATTTGGCATTTAAAATAGTGTCCAACCAACCATAATTATATTATGTCATTCAAAAAATTTGAAGTGCTTTTTAATTAACAAACTTTGCTATGTCTTAATCTTGAATCCGTTAAACCAAAAATTTGTGAAATCAAAAATTGAATAAATGATCTGAATCTTTCAATCGTACGTATATTTTACACACCTCATAGTTACTTTTTTTCTTCTGTTTTGTTTTTTGTGCTTCCCCTCCGTTATTGAAATGGATATTAGGCCAAGATATTTAATGGCGAATATTGCTGAAGTAAAAGCTCACTTGAAAGAAAAGCTATACAACTCTGGTAGTTTGGTCATGCCCGATTACAGCATCTTCTGAGTCCCAACCATACTCTCCAGACACAGAATTGAAGCTTACTCACGCAATGCATTTCCTTTGGTCCCTTCCATCACAATGAAGAGAAACTACAGGCCACCGAAAAGATCAAACACAAATATTTGCTTGACCTTATCTCTCGCCTTTCGAATCCAAATTACACTCAAAATCCCAAAGATCCCGTCACAATGTTAAGTACCTTAACCGAAGCCATCACAAGATTTGGGAAAATGCAAGGGAGTACTATGCCGGATCGATTAACATGGAAGTTGATAAATTTGTAGAGGTGTTTGTATTCGACGGTTGCTTCATCATCGAGTTTTTCCGCAAGAAGAAATACGAAAATCTCAGATAGAAAAACGACCCAATAATCGCTATGTCATGCCTGCTCCAACTTCTATCACATGATTTGATCTTGCTAGAGAACCGAATACCATGCTTGGTGCTTGATATTTTGTTCAAATCAACGACTACACATAGACGAGAAGCTCCTCGTTGAACTAGTCATCGAATTTTTTGGTAACGTTTTCTCAACTAAGCCACTTCCAATTGATCCGTTGCTTCCTAATCCCAAAAGCAAACACATTCATGATCTATTGAGGAATTCCACGGTTTCGACTTCTACAACAAAGAAACATGAAACTCAATTTGAGGAGGAGCCTAAAAATATGCTTTGGTGTCACGCCCCGGAGTACGGGAGGTGACGTGGCAGAATATTTAGTTTAATTAAAAGAGAATTTAATTAAAAATCGAGAGTTTGAGAATCAAATTAAATAAAAATTAAGAAGATTTTCCACCACATTTTATAAAAGAATTTATAAATTTTAAGCAAATAATAATAATTGAATAAAAACCGCGAATATGGGTTCCACAACCCACAACTTGTGCACACACATGGAGCTGACAATATCATAAATACAATTACAGTCCAAGTACAAATAAAGTTAAGTCTTACATGCCTTGATTAATAATACAGAATATAAATAAATTCTCCTATTGCTCCTGAGTTCGGTCCGAAGAATCTTCTCCAAACCTAAAGGGGAAGACCACCTAGATGGGGGAAATTTAAAACAATAAAACGTGAGCGAAAGGCTCAGTAGGACTATGTTTTATAAAAATAGTTTAACGCAAAGGAACACAACATTATTAGGAGTTATTCAGAGAAAACTTAAATAAATAAATAAATAAACAATTTGAGTAGAGCCGTCCTGACACAGAACAGTCTACTCGTCAAATCAAAACACCATTTTACTTTTACCTAGGCAAACCATGAAATCACCACCGTAGTGGCCCAGCTGGGTTTAGGGACTTGCCTCCAAGGTCGATCGCTACACGACCCGATCTCTGATATGGCATCATGCCTTAGTGTTTATTATCATTGTCATTCAAAACCCAATTACCTAGTGTTGTCAGTTACATTTATTATGAAGTTCATTTCATAATCACGGTATATTAAAATATAACCGATAAAACCATTTTCAAACAACCGTTGAAAACATTTGATAGAAATCCTTTTCAAAGCCAAATCATTTCAAAACCAGGCTACCAAAGAAATAGGATAGAAGTCCTACCTCAATACTCGTGCCGGTACCCCACACCGTAATCCCGGTCCGCTATACGTTAGCTCCACGGAACCACGAACGATCCTAGATACAAAATAAGTCAATCAATATCTAGTTCGAGACATTCTATGTTACTAAATCATTTCATGATGTCCTAGTGTGCCATTTGTATCATTAAAATCATCCTATAAGGTTGGGATTTAAATCAGGGTTCAAAACAGTGAAAACGGGTAAAAATCACAAAATTTTCCATGCCTCGGTCGGCCTGTCGGACGCCCTGCTTCGGCCTACCGAACTGCACAGTTCGGCCTGCCGGAAACAAGGTTCGGCCTGCCGAACATTTCCCCAGATTCGGCCTGCCGGTCGGAAGAACACCGGCCTGCCGATCATCACTCCGGCCTGCCGAACATGAACTTCGGCCTGCCGAACTGGGAAAACCCAGAAATCCCAGCCACGGGTTTCTCGATCCCCAAAATCCAAATCTTGTGTCTGACCTGTTTTTCTCAAATCCCAGGCATGAAAAACAACTATAGTTGATAGAAAAACATTCTAGAACATGTTTGGAATCATTTAAACAACATTTAAACTCGAAATCCTCAAAAATCCGAAAATGAGAAAAAGAGGAGAAAAATGAAAAATCTTGAATTCAATCCGTTTTTCTTCAATCTAAGCTTAGATTCTAGTTGTTCTAAGCTCATTTAACACAAATCCACGGTTTTCTAAGCTAAAACAAACTTAGATTTCAAAAACACACAAAATTGAAAATTTTGTAAAAAGTTTAGAAATTTCGAATCTAACCTCGAATCGAAGCTTCAATCCGCGTTCTCGGTTGCCGAATCACGTCCCCGAGCTTCCTCCTTGCTGTTCCGAAGCTTGGATTCGAATGTGGTTTAAAAATTTTTTGAAAGAGATTGAGAGAGAGTGAGCTGCCGAGAGAGAGAGAGAGAGAAGAGAGAGAATGAAACCGGGAGAGTGAGGAGAGAGAGAGGAAGGAAGGAAATAAATAGAGAAAATCGGTGGGCGGTTTTACTGTGCGAAAACCATGTGCCGCCCACGGTTTTGCAAAACGGAGTATTTTTAACATTTTACAAATTGTTGTGTTTTAAAACTCAAAACATCATTTTAAAACAATAAGAAATCATTTGAACACATCAATTTAACAAAACAACCAAAAACTCAAAATCCAACCAAATAATCTAATTAAAGTTAAAACTTTAATTATGGCACACCAATTCATCATTTACATTACATTAACATTAAATAAATTTCGGGACGTTACATTTGGCCACAGATCTCGACAATTTTGTAATCAAATTCAAGAAGGATAATAAGTCAGAATCTATACTGGATATTGATTTTGATAAAACAAAAGGTGAATTAAAAATTCCATCCCTATTAATTCAAGAGACAACAGAAACTGTGTTTCGAAACATAATCAGATTGGAGTAGTGCCGCCCTCATTATGATTCTATAATTACTTTGCAAGAATGGGGCTATAAGTACATGGCTGAATGTTGAGGAGGCGACGAAATCATTCAACAATCTCTACGTTGACACTTACCTCAAGGAGTCCTTTTACCACAATTTGACTCCTAAGGTGGATAAATATTTACAGGGCAGGTGGCATAGATATCTAAGATCTCTAAAGTGCGACTGTTCTAATCATCCATGGGCACTCATTTCGGTCATCGCTGTATCTATCGGATTGATTCCTTCCTTCCTTCAGACCTTGTTCACCATTATGGATAAAAAAGAAATTGTTTGTCATTGCTAGTAGCGCATGTTAATAAAAAGCGTTTGTACCGAGTGGGAAGAAAGTTATTGTCATTAATTTGTATAGTAATGTGTGATGTCATCTTGCGTTTTTCATCTTTATATATTTTTATATTTATTTAAATGTGTTATTTTGCAATATCTCTATAAGTTCTTCATGTTCCGGGAATTAAAAAAAAAAATGTATTCATTAGATACTTCATGTGTTTCGTATGCCATATGAATCAGTTTGAGGTTCTACTATCTTTTTTAAGTCATATATGTTTGGTAATAGCTAGATTACCAGAAAACCAATTAAAGATACAACAAAATACATCCATACGTCAGATCTACGTTGATTTTCGTTCAATGGCAAGATTAGAGCATCATTGAGATCGTTGATCGTTGCTTGATTTCCTGCCCCTATCTCCGATCTGCCTCCGTGCTTTCCAATAACCGCAATATCAAAACCAACCAACCAGTTTGCACAAAGACGCAACACCACTAATTGATGCTCTTTGAGCTCTGGCGTCTAAAGAGATTTACTCAGTGCTACGTTGATGAGATCTGACTAAATCTAGGAACGAAGACTAGAAAAATAATACAGTATATTATCAAAATAATCTACCAGATTATTCTTCAACAATTGTCAATACGTTGGCCGGAGATTGCCTTCCACAGACATTTGGTAGATTACTTGTAGTAATCTTATACATTATTTGTTTAATGCATGTGGGGCAATTTGGATAACACATATTATTGATCTTTGATCAGTCGAAAAGGGATAAAAATATAAAAAGTAATTGTTTAGGGACAAAAATCGAAATGTGTGTTTATAGGGGTGTTTTTGTGCTTTCCCAACGAGAAATTTTAAATCACGGCATCTTCGATTGGAGGAAGGGAACAAAATAAATAGGGTCATGAAGTAACGACATAGTGAATGCTCTTTCTTTTTACCTTATTCACCCCTTAATTTATTAATACAAATGTTAAACCGCATTATTAATTTAAATTAACATTCGAAGTTCTATTTACAGGAAATCTCTAATCGCTTTCTGACTCAACTAGAGCTTATTCTTCTCTATTTTTCCTTGACTCTGAGGGAAACTTTCAATTTCCAACTTACAAAACCTTTTTTTGTTACTGAGATTGCGGTACTTTTCGATAGTTTAAAAGCCATGAATATTACTTAATTCACATGTTGGACATTCAACATACTCTACGCTTTTTTACTTTACAGCGTGGTGAAGTAAAGTATAAATTCTCCTTAACATGTCAGAGGTCTTTGTTCACAAAACATCAAATGAAGTAAGACATTGAAAACAATAATATAAGACATGTGTTCTTTGCTACTTTTTTTATTTTTTGCCCAGATCCGGCCATCCATCGCCTACTATATTCAAAGCTTTTTTCCTTTTTATCAATGGGTTTTGATTTGATTTTATTTTTTTTAGGAGAAGGCTCAGATTTACTCATCTTTTTTATTTTTAAAATTTTTTAAGATGGAGTTTAGTTCTACTCAGTTTCGATAATTAGTTTAATAAATTAATTTTTAAAAATAATTATGTTTAACTTAGTCCAATTTAATAATTTATTAAACACAAGATAGGATTCAACGGGGCCGTTTGGTATGGTTTTCAAAATATGTGAAAATATTTTTGTTTTAAAAAATGAGAATTTTTTAGGAATTATGTTAAGAATGTTTTAAAATTTTTACCTTAAAAAATATGCAAAAACATTTTTAAAAATTTTGAAAACAAAAAAAAATGGGCCATATATAATCCAATCTAATCCTAACTCCATAATCCACTCCAATCTAATGTCAAAGGGGGCATGCTTGGGAATTGCAACAAATTTTTGTACAATATTTTCTCACATAGCAGTATTTTAGTTTTAACTTATAGTTCCAACGACGTTCTTAAATGTCTTATAACGATCAATGGAGATCTTTGATTTTCAACACAAAATGTGGAGAAAGAAACGTTCTATATATAAAATCCTGCTTGGCTAGCTAGGTGCAAATTGATAAATGGTCATCATATATAATCAGCAATGATTAAGTGAAACTGATTCGCGCTTTCAATGATTAATTAATAATTGGAAGTTGAACTTTATTCTTTGAGTGAACACATTGGACTCTTCAAATGTTCCGATCCAAATATAGCTAGGTGTATAAATTCAGGTTCTAAGAACTAAACATGGGAGACCCAGTGAACTTTGATCAGAAAGCCCTATTCCGGAAAATCATATAAGGTTGCCACTTGAGGTATGATTAATTACTTTCTCATTATAAGTCATTAATTAACTTTTTCGATTATTTTCTCTTACGCTTTGAATCATATGTTGCATATTATTAATTATCTCTTCTTTTCCGCCTTTATTAATATAGGAGCTATATCTTGTAGTTTTAATTATTTTCAATTTATCTTTTTATTTTTAGAAACTATAAATATATATATCTTTTAAATTTTAAAAAAACTTATATTTCAATTTTATCCCTCATAGCTTTTTGGACCAAAATAACAAGTAAAAAATAAGACAAAAATACTCTTAATTGAACTAAAATTTTTAAAATATTTTAACATAAAAATAAAAATTAAGATTTTTTTTTTGAAATTAGATGTTTTGTTTTAAAAATTTCTCTTACATTTTTTTCCTAAATATATATATTTCATAATTATTTAAGGATACTTATATATGTTGTTAATTTTTCTAATTAATAAGGATGAAATTAAAATATTTTTTCAATTTAAAGAAATTATTTGTAGTTTTTAAAAACAAAGACAAATTGAAAAATACTTAAAACAAAAAAGTATAATTATGTAATTAACCCGTTTATATATATATCTTTCTCGGAGCATAGAAGTTAATATATATATTCTCACCGGTACTTTACTATTTTTTACTGTATTGCTTCGTTTCTATTAATTTTTTGCCATCCATTAATGAAATGAAGATCATTAGGCCAAGATATATGATGGGTGACACTGCTGGAGGAGATGATGTTGTTATTAACGTAACAAGGGACTTGAGAGAAAAGCTGTCAGGCAAGTTGGCAATGTCACCACTTTGTAGCATCTTCAAAGTCCCAACCATACTCTCTAGACACAGTATTGAAGCTAAGGCTTACTTACCCGATGCATTTTCCTTTGGTCCCTTCCATCACAATGAAGAAAAACTAAAACCCACCGAAAAGATCAAACACAAATATTTGCTTGACCTTATATCTCGCCTAATTTCAAATCCAAATTACACTCAAATCCCCAAAGATCGTGACACAATGTTACATACCTTAACCAAAGCCATTCATAATGTTTGGAAACAGGCCAGGGAGTACTATGCCGGACCAATTGAGATGGAAACAGAAAAATTTGTGGAGGTTTTGGTGCTTGATGGTTGCTTCATCATCGAGTTATTCCGCAAGAAGGAAAACAAAGATCTCAGAGAGGAAAACGACCCAATATTCTCTATGTCATGCCTGCTCCAATTTCTATCACATGATTTGATATTGATAGAGAACCAAATACCTTGGATGGTGGTTGACACTTTGTTTAGCTTGACAACCACATCCATAGACAAGAAGCCCCTTGTTAAACTAGCCATTGATTTTTTTAGTAACGTTTTCTCAACTAAGCCACCTCCGGAGGATCATCTTCTTTCTCATGCCCAAAACAAACACATTCTTGATCTATTGAGAAATTCATTGGTTTTGACTTCTAGTAAAAAAGAAGAAAATACTTCTTTCGATGGTAAGCTTGAGCATATGCGTTCAGCCACAAGTCTCGATAATTCGGGAATCAAATTCAGGAAGGATGATACCTCACAATCTATATTGGATATCAAGTTTGATGCAAAAAATGGCGAATTGAAAATTCCATCCCTGTTAATTCAAGAGACAACCGAAACTGTGTTCCGAAACCTCATCAGCTTGGAGCAGTGTTGCCCTCATTACGAGCCTAGAGTCACTTCCTATGCTGTTCTGTTGGACAACCTCATCAACACCAAAGAGGACATTGAATTACTTTGCAAGCATGAGGCCATTATTACATGGCTGAATGTTGAGGAGGCGGCCAAATCATTCAACAATCTCTATGTTGACACTTACCTCAAAGAATCCTTTTACCGTGAACTTACTCGTGACGTGGATAAATATTGTCAGAACAGTTGGCATAGTCATCTGAAAGCGCTTAGGCGTGACCATTTCAAGAACCCATGGACGTTTATTTCCGTTCTTGCGGCATCTATCTTGTTGATTCTTACCTTCCTACAGACCGTCTTCACCATTAAGAATTAGAGATTGTATGTGATGCACACGAGTATAGTACACGTTGATCAAGAATGTACATGTAATGAGTGAGAAAAATGAAAATTATTGTCATTATTTCGTTTGGAGATTTGGTTTCATTTTTTGTTTTTCCATGTTGCATTTGTATGTTTCTATTAATGTATTATTTTACAATATCTCAAAAGTACGAGAGGAATTAACAAAAAATGTCTTCATCGGAGAGTTAGCACACATGTATCTCATGTTATATGATAAAATCAGTTTAAGCCGTATGGAGTTCTACTATCTTTTCAAATTGCTATTTCTCCCCAATGTCCCTACTCAAACATATTTGGTAATAGCTAATTACTAGCTAAACAACTGAAAGATACAATGACATAGGGGGAATCTAGAAAAACGTCAAATCCATAGTTAAAGGGGAAGAAGTCCAAAATTAATGGAAAGACAACTCTGATTTCATAATGTCAATGTCTTCAGTTTACCAATTACAATAGCTGATATTTATAACCTGCTAATAAAACATTAAGAAAATAACTACTATGACACATTAAATAAATAACAACAACTTAAATATAAAAACAACTATTATAACTAAATCTTCCTACATCATACAACAAATAATGTAAAATTTGTGGTTAGAAATATTGAAGATTTCTTTGAAATACTTTATGAAACTCTTGTTTATTTATTCCATTGGTTGAGAATTATGAAACTCTTACTTTTCATTTGTTAATTGAAAATTGTTGAAACACATTTGAAATATTCCAAGCCAAACAAAAAGAAAAGAAATTTGAATCTCTTTCAACATTAAAAACAAATTTTCCCATAAAAAAGAATTCAAGTAGCAAAAATAGTCAAGTAATTGTTAAGACAATGTCAAGGGACAACAACGATGTTGAGCACTATACACTAATAGAAAAGTGAATTTCATATTATAAGATCCACCTTCTACTAACTGTGGCGCCAAGCACCAGTAGTTCCCCAAACATATTTCCAAGCATAATTATAATTCATTTGGAGCTTAGTGTATTTTCATGGATTGGGAAATGCGTTATCTTGCTTCATTTACTTTAATCATTTCTCAATTTCTTTTTAATAAACTTCATTTTCTTTTTTTTCTCAAATAAATTTGATATTTACATAAATTAACTTGTTTAGACCATTTATATTCGATGTGTACTTCTTTTGCAGGGAACGTCGTCATCCTATTTGCTTCAACAGTTGCCATTTATGTAACTTTTCCCTTAATCAGACTGCTGCAGCCTAGGGAGGAATCTTTGAGCTTGAAGGAAAGAACTATGAATCTTGGCCATTTTGAATTCTACGGATAAATATTTACATCGAGGTGAAGAAACGCATGACTTCTCCTATACTTTCTTTTGATGCGTTTGTTTTGTGTTCCTTTTTTTTCCTTTTTGTTTCAACAACTATTTTTGATTTGTATGAAATAAAAGAATGGGAAAAGATTAAACTCTTTGTAATATAAAAGAATGGGAAAAGATTAAACTCTCTGTAATATAACATGTGGCTAGAATATGCAAAGATATAAATGGCAAATATTTGCTTTGTTTGGGAAAATTATTCCAATTTAATAGTTCCATTTGCTTAAGTTTAAAGCTCTCATATACAGTGTAAAACAAAGTATGCTACAGTTTAAAACTCTCATATCCTAAGGCTATATTTTTAATGTCTTTTAGTACTTCTTTTAATTGAGTTGGGACATTCTGGATTTCTCTAGCATTATTTTCTCTCTCTCTTTGCTTCTTGTAATAATCTATGGGCTTCAATTTCAATCTTCTTAGGTTGTGACAGATTCATGGCTGTTATCAATTCTCTAATATCTTCTTTGCTAGGATATTTTTTGAGTATCTATCTTTTTGAGTTGTCATAATTTTCTAGTGTCCTGTACTAATTTAGGATTTTATAGAATCTATATTTTCTAAGATTATTTGAATTTTATTCTATCTTTGCATTTTAGGCTAAGAAAATTTTCTGTAATACTATAAAGACTATCATATTTTCCTTTATATTTTTGGCTAAACTAATGATTGTATTTCTTATACCATTTAGATGTTGGTTTTAAGAATTAATTTTATGTTTAAAATTGTCTATAGGCGTATAGCATAAAATGTTTTGTTGATCTATGGTACTTTTCTTACTGGGGTTTTTAGTTATAGCTAAAATCTAAATAATGTAGATCACTTATCTTTAGGCTCTCATATCAAAGGATCGTACCTACCTACCAGAGGGGCGTTTTTTTGGGTCCGTTTGGTAAATAGATTCAAATTGGTGATTTGATTTGAGTTAGTGTGATTTGAGTTAGAATTTGAGTTAGTGATTTAAATTGTTATCCGAATTCGTGTTTGAATATGCAATTTTTTCCTGAATTCTGAAATGTACAAGTCTAATCTAACATACCCACGCTCTAGAGACCTAGGTAGAATCTCTCTATCGCTTGTACATTAAACTAGACCCTAAACTCTTGTGGGGTTTCAAAACCTGCCAAAACCTGCATATTCCTCGGACCAAAAATAAGGAAACAAATGCACCGAGAAATATTGTGAATAGTGGTGTTTTGATCATTTTGCTCATATACACGCTCCTTAATGCTTAATCCATGTCTCTTCCTAAATTAATTTATTTAGAACGTTCAATTTTCTCCGTGTATTTCTTTTGTAGGAAACGTCTCCAACTGTATTTGCTTTATAACTGTTTCCATTTATGTAAATTTTCTCTTACTCATACTGATGTAGTCGATTTAATGGCTGCCAAGCAATGAATCTTTGAGTTTGAAGGAAAGAACCATGAATCTTAGCCATTTTTAAATCTACAAGACAAGTATTTACATCGAGGTGAAAAAAAGCATAACTTCTCCTACAGAGGTACCCTCTTAATTTAAATTCATTTTATTTTCTGGTTCCAACAGCTATCTTTGATTTGTATAAACTATAGATTTTTCTAAACATATTTGAGGTATTTGTTCACAAAACATAAGGCATGTTAGTTTCCTAAGTACATTTCCCCTCCTTTCTTAATAAATGGTAATCACATATTATAACAGTAAAGTGATCCTGATTCTTGCTTGAAATATTAGCGATTGGAAGTTGAACTTTATTCTATGAGTAAAAAAACTACAGAAGTAATCTTAAAATATTCCCATCCTTAGATGTATAAATTTAGGTTCTTCGGAGAGCTATATGTTCATCCTCCTACAGCCATATAGTAGACTAGGAGATCAGTGAAACTTGGATCCACAGAGCAAAATTCCAGAAGATAACGTTGCCATTTGAGGTATGATTAATTTTCTCATTAATTACATGTTACTAATTAACTTAAATTATTTGCTAATTACGCTTTGTTTTACATATATATTTTTTTATTTTTTATCATTTCTTCACAAAAGAAGTTCATTAAAGTAGCAATATTATACTACAAGATTGTAATACCATATTTGATGGTCTAATTCTTATGCAGATAATAAAAAAGCAAGGATAAAATGCCTTCCCCAATTCTAGATTTCTTTGAGTCACGTTATATCTATATTTTATAGTCCTCGTACTCATACTTTTTTCTTTTTTTCCCCTCCATTAACGAAATGGAGATTAGGCCAAGATACATAATGGGGGACATTAATGCTGGAGGAGATGATGTTGTTATTGACGTAAAAGCAGACTTGATAAAAAAGCTGTACGGCTCTTGTAATTTGTCCATGCCATCCCATTGCAGCATCCTCAGAATCCCAACCATACTCTCCAGACACAGTATTGACCGTAAGGCTTACTCACCCAATGCATTTTCCATTGGTCCCTTCCATCATAACGAAGAAAAACTACAACCCACCGAAAAGATCAAACATAAATATTTGCTTGACCTTATCTCTCGTCTTTCAAATCCAAAATACACCCAAAATCCTAAAGATTGCGACACAATCTTAAGCACCTTAACTGAAGCCATCGAAAAGGTTTCGAAAGAGGCTAAGGAGTACTATGCCGGACAGATTCCAATGGAAGCAAAAAAATTTGAAGAGGTTTTGTTACTTGACGGTTGCTTCATCATCGAGCTTTTCCGCAAGAAGGAATACAAAGATCTCAGAGAGCACAACGACCCGATATTCTCTATGTCATGCCTGCTCCAATTTCTTTATCGTGACTTGATATTGCTAGAGAACCAAATACCTTGGATGGTGCTTGACACTTTGTTTAGCTTGACAACCACATCCAAAAATGAGAGGCCCCTAGTTGAACTAGCCCTTGATTTTTTTAGTAACGTTTTCTCAACTAACCCACCTCCGAAGGATTTTCTTCTTTCTCCTCCCCAAAACAAACACATTCTTGATCTATTGAGAAATTTATTGGTTTTGATCTCTAGGAAAAAAGATAAAAAAATACTTATTTCACCGGTGAGCTTGAACATATGCGTTCAGCCACAAGTCTTGATAATTCGGGAATCAAATTCAGGAAGGATAATAGCTCACAATCTATATTGGATATTAGGTTTGATAAAGATAGAGGTGAATTGAAAATTCCACCCCTGTTAATTCAATAGACAACGGAAACTGTGTTCCGCAATCTCATCAGCCTGGAGCAGTGTTGCCCTCATTATGAGCCTATAGTCACTTCTTACGCCGTTCTGTTGGACAACCTCATCAACACTAAAGCTGACATTGAATTACTTTGCAAGAACGAGGCCCTTACTACATGGCTGAATGTTGAGGAGGCGGCCAAATCATTCAACAATCTCTATCTTGACACTTACCTCAAAGAGTCCTTTTACCGCGAACTCACTCGTGATGTGGATAAATATTGCCAGAAGAGTTGGCATGGTTATCTAAAAGCGCTTAAGCGTGACTATTTTAAGAACCCATGGACAGTTATTTCGTTCATCGCTGCTACTACGTTATTGATTCTTACCTTCCTACAGACCTTGTTCACCATTAAGAGTCAGAGAATTATATGTCATTCACACTAGTATAGTGCATCATGCTGATCAAGAATAATGTGTAATGAGTGGGAAAAAATTGTTGTCAATATTTTGTTTGTTTGGTGGTTTGATTTCATCTTGCGTTTTCCATCTTGTATTTGTATGTATCTATTAATGTATTATTTTGCAATATCTCTAGTTATTCATCACCCAAAAGTACGAGGAATGAAAAAAAAAACTGTCCTCATTGGAGAGTATTACTACTACATGTATTTCATGTTAATAAGTTTAAGGCGTATGCAGAACTCCACTATCTTTGCAAAGTGTTATTTGTCCCCAGTATCCTACTCGAGCACAAATAGCTAATTCACTAACAAAACAATAATGGGAAGATACAATGAGGTAGAGGGAATCTAGAAAAAGCCAATTCCATGATCATTGAAAGGGAAAAACTCTAAACTTAATAGGGTGTTTGGGAAGTATGGCTAGAACTAATTTTGGTTAAAAACATTGTAACATGTAAGTGCTTTGTACTGTATCTAACTTTTTCGTGACACTATAGAATGTAAGAATTTTATACTGTAGTAACCAAAAGTTTTGGTTAGAACTGATTTTGTCAAGCACATAAAGAGACACAACTCTGGTTTTAACATGCGAATCTTTAGCTTCCTCATTACAACAGCTATAATAAGAATATTTATAACCAATTAACAAAACATTGAGAAAATAACTAATAAAGCATTAAACAAATAACGGCAATGTAAATATGAAAATGACTACTATACCTAAATATTCTTCCTACATCATACAACAAATAATGTGAATTTTGTAGTTAGCAACATCGAAGATTTCTTTGAAACACTTAATGAAACGCTTGTTTATTAATTTATTTTTCTGTTGAGAATTATGAAACTCTTTTTTTTTAACCTTTGTTCGAAACTGAAAATTGTTGCAAGACATTTGAAATACTTTAATTCTGAGCCAAACAAAAAGAAAAGAAATTTGAAATTCATTCAACGTTAACAAAAAAAAAATTCTTTCAAATTGAAGAGAATTTAGGTGGCAAAAATAATTAAATAATTATAAAGGCCACATGCCCTAGTATAGGGCTCACCTTCTACTAATTATGGTGCCTAACACTATTACTGCTCCAAGCATGAAAATATTTCATTCAGAGTTTAGATCAATTTCATGCATTGGCAATGGTGTCTTGCTTTTCTTGTGGTCTGATCTGAACCTCGTTGGATTTCTCAATTGCTTTTGCATAAACTTTATTTCTTTTTCAAATAAATTTGATATTTACTAAATTAATTTGCTTGGAACATTTAAACTTCTGTTTGCATTTCTTTTGCGGGGAACATCCTCATCCTATTTGCCTTAACTGTTTCCCATTATGTAACTTTTCTCTTACTCAGACTGCTGTAGCCAAGGGATGAATATTTAAGTTTAAAGGAAAGAACCATAAATCTTGGCCATCTTGAAATCTAAAGAAAAGTATTTATACCGAGATGAAGAAAAAGATAACTTCTCCTATACTTTCTTTAAATGCATTTTTTAATTTGTTCCTCTTTTCTTTTTTGTTCCAACAACTATTTTTTTATTTGTATAAGTTGAAGAATGGGAAAAAGATGAAACTCTATAAAACAACACCTGGCTAGAATAATATGCAAAGATAAAAAAGTAAATATTTACTTTCGTAAAATTATTTCACCTTAATAGTTTCAACTGCTATAGTAAACCTCTTAAAAATATGTTAAAGTTCTCATATTATATATAGTTTTAATTGCGTTTTCAAATACTTATTTTTTATTAGTGCTAAAGTGAACTTCATTCGTGCTTTAATGATCATTAACAATTAGAATTATTTCCACTTTTATTTGGTAAGAGGTTGCACTTTATTCTATGAGTAAACAAGTTGCGAGTCAAGAGGTTGAAATTAATTTACTCGATCATGGCATAACAGTCACCAGTCTCTTTGCGAAACATGTCAATGGCTCCAGTAGTATTGTCGATTGATCATTGAGATTCGGGCTTTGAATACGAGAGACTAATAAATATCTGGATTTGATTTTTTATAAGGCTTGTAGATGCAGTTTGCCATAATGAACGGTGCCAAGGGAAAATGCGCCATTTGATGCGTAAGCGCTTGGATTGTGCCTCACCGGACTTTACTATAGTTTCTATCTCATTTGCCAATGCATCAACGTGACCATCAGTTGTACTTTGATATCTTCAGGCAAATATGCTACATGCCAGAAGGTTTTTTTATAATTGCTTTGATCAATACTTTTTAAGAGGAAACTCAACTTGTTAAGGACTTGCTTATTTTCCTCCTCCATATTTTTTCCACCGCTTCGACCTTCTTTTTTTAAAATAGTTTTTTATCTCAATACATGAGTTAAGTTCATCTTATTATCAATACTATATTTAACAAAAAATAAAAATAAAAATAAGAATGATACATACTTAAAAATAGGGGTAGCAATTCTTATTGGTAGGCTGGGATCGAATCGGGTTGACATTTCAAGTTGAAATGTTGTTCTATTTATGCTTCAATGCACAATATTGTTATTTCAAGCTTGGAAATTCTAAAAGGAAAATTAAATTTCTTAAAGCTAAAGATGAAAATATTACACTTGTAAAGTGAAAGGGTCAGTAACACACTAATTAATAAGCATATGTCAATTTTGACTAATAACGTAATAAATACATGTATCAAAATTGTTATATGTAACTGACGAAAGAATTTAACTGAAACAAAGTAATAAATTTAAGACCAAAGTAGGATTTGTTAAAAATTAAAGGCTAAAGTGAAAGTATAGATTTTAGGGGTGCACAAAAACCGCTGGCCGCCCGCGCCCGCGCTCGGCCCGCCTGAAAAAAAGGACTCTGCGGGTTCAACCCGTCCATTGGCGGGTTCAACCCGCCCGCCTATATATGTTGGCGGGCGGGTACGGTTTTAAATTTTAGAGGGAGGGTTCAACCTGAACCCGCCCGCCTAATTCTTAAAAAAAAAATCTTAATTTAAACCCCCCCCACTCCTCACTCTTTAAAAAGAAAAAGAACACTTGACTTTGTTCATCATTTTATCTGTAGTATCCTGTTATTTTCGAACCCAATGAACAGGTTTTATGGAAGAACAATAATTCTTGACTTTGTTCATCACTTCATCTGTAGTTGATGTTTCTTGTTGCAATGAATGATTATCTTTCTTAATTTGTTGTGAATATGGTCATTGTCCTTAGGCGTTAAACTCTCATACATTATCATTTTATATTTTCTACAAATTTTCTTCACTTTTTTTTAATAAAAAAGAGCTCAAAAAATTATATTGTACATTAGTGTAAATCTAACCCGTCCACCCGCCCGCCCCCAAACTGAAACCGCCCGCCATTCCACGGGCGGTTTATGGGTTGGTTAATCGCCAACCCGCCATTTAAAAAAATCGACCCGCATCCGCCCAAAAACCGCAAAACCGCCCGTTGTTCACCCCTAATAGATTTTACGTTAAGTTCTATTTGTGATATTAACCCAAATTTAAAAAAATGAAAAGAAAAGCATGACGTTCAACAAATTAAGCTTAGACATGAATAATTGCCCTATAATTACGACTACGGCTTTATTTATCGTTTTAGTTTATACGCTGCAAAGATAGCATCAAGTAGCACTACGATGTCTCATTTATTTTTATTTAATGGAGTGTGAGACTTATAGTTCCACTTTACATTCAAGGAAAAAAATGAAAACCCCCCAAAATTCAAACTTTGGTGGATACACTCAAATGCATCAAGTGGCACTACGGCGCTATTTAATTATTTATGAGCTTAGTACAACATAAGATAATAAACGTACACATATATATAAAATTAGATGGAAGTCTTAGGCACGTGAGCCCATAAAATATTAGCATAAGGTGGGACGATATGGCACACAGGATTTCCTAGCTGAGTCCCAAGCATGTGGAAGGACACATGATTTGGGTTCCAATGCGACGTGTCCATGTGACAAGCCACAACGGCATCAAGCATGTCTCCATTTTCACGGCCGAATAAAACCTTGGACGCCTTGAAGGCTTCCGGCCCATCCTGAGTGTGGCAATTGAACACCGTATAGGGGGTAAGGCATGGAGTGGCATCCTATCATCTTTGAAGCTAAAATCTCTTCAGGCATTTCCAAGATGGCGTAGTTTTAGAAAATACTAATACCTTCATTATAAGTAGCACTATGAACTTTAGGGTTTGTTTGGTACACCGTATTAGAATTTCGTATTGTATTATTTTAAAATAATACGATGTTTGGTATTAACAACGTATTATATAAAATAATACAAGATGCCAATTTAATACAATACATCTTGGATTATATAATATACAAAAATAAGCCCGTATTAGACTGTATTGCATTATTTAGTCAAAACAATTTATATTGGCTTTGTTTCTCTCCCATTTCCCTCCCGTATTATACTTCTGGACTCTTCCATATTCTCTCTTAACAGGGGAAGTCTCTCTCCTCACTCCCGTCCCTTCCTCGCCGCCTCCGTCTCCCGCCGTTCTCTATTTCTCTCCGTCCTAGCATAGCTTTCTCTCTGAACACCGTCTATCAAGCTCATCCGATTGACTTTGGGGCATTTTGAAAACTGACTTTAAGAAAAATCCTTTTTGGCAAAATGACCCTTTTTTTGGGCAGTTTTTTGGCATAAAAAAACAAGCTTTTTGGGCATGAAAACTGATCCAGTTTTTTTTTCTTTTCACTCTGTTGAGGTTCTTTTCCTTACTATAAGTCTTTTTCTTATCTTTCCGCAAAAAACTGGAGCAGTTTTATGGCACAAAAAAGCGTGTTTTTTAGTGCAAAAAAAAAAAAGGCCATTTGTCCAATTCAAAATTTTTTTTGGCTCTTTTGTCAAAATATCCCATTGACTCCTTCCATAGATTATTTCAACAGGGAAGTCTCTCTCTTGAAGTCTCCGCCTTTGCTTGTTATCATTGCTTCCTCACCGCCACCCTTTCTCGCCGTTCTCTATTTCTCTTCGTCCTGGCGTAATTTCTCTCCGTCCACAATCCATCAAGCTCATCCGATCAAGGGAATTCTGAGATTTTTTGTTTTTTTTTTAAGTGAATGTGAAATTGAGATCTAGTTGATTTTGATGGTTGTTTGTTTTGTGAAAGTTTGTTATTTTGTGATTTGAGAATTTGGTATGTTGATTTAAATGATGCATATAAGTTGTTTGTTAAAATGTCAAACATCAAATGGGTTTCTAAGACCACGGGGAAGTTAACAAATTGGCAAAATTTAGAGAGAGAACCTGTATTGATGAATTCTCGTTCTGACCCCAATCATCCACTCAAAATAATCTTTGTCTAATCCATGTCTTTATTTGTTGATCAAGACGGGACAATACTTTAATGCTCTTTCCCGTTGGAACCTTGATGATAATGTGAAACGGATAGTTCAAAGAACCGTTTTCAAACATTTCCTCTCTATTAGTTATAAGCAAGACCTTTTTATAATATATTAAACGATCTTATCAAGATGTTTGACATAGATAGATTTTATTTTGAATCGGGTTTCAAGGACAATAGTTGTGCTATTGCCTTCATTCTACAAGATATTTTATACATAACTGCAATGCCAATTGATGGCAATCCAATTACAGGTAAAGATGATATTACTCATGATATTTATAATTGCATGTAATATCATACATCATAATTCATTAACGAATGGCATAAGATTTGTAGCTTCCTCTTGCATTCATATTCAAAATTTACAAAGATCCTGATCGAACAACAGACATTTTGATGGAGGAGCATATGCTTGTTGGCTGTGGACCTATTATGGGAAGGGAAAATTTGAGTGGTCAATATAATTCCTCAATTTTCTTTTTTCTTCTATTTATATCTTGCCTATTGGTTTACCAATTTATCTTTTGTATATCATCACGACTGATATTTCATTAAGGATTGTCTGATGGTCATTCATTCATTTAGGGAAGGGATAATTTAATTGAAGATTTTAGTGGTTCTGCTGCTGCCTAAACACCATATTTTTCACGTGCACCAGCTATAGGGACCTTTTTTTTTTTTTTTAGCTCCATTGATAGTTTAGAGAGGAAAAATTCTATTGAAGAGGGAAAAGATCCTTCTTTTAGGCATACACATGCACTGACTCTACCGATGGTCTCTCTTCCACTAACATATTAGATCCATGTAGAAAAAAATTGCAAAGTTTTCATGCAACACTTTTATGTAATATATTTGACAATATAGATATTAGTAGTGTTAAAGCCACCAATGGTTACAGCCCCTCATTTTACCTTTTACACACTCCTATGTAATGAAATTAATTTATTACTATATTACCTATTAATAAAACTACTTTTAAGAACAAAAGTGTTTTGAATGGGAAATCTTTTTGCTGAAACACTAGAAATCTTTTTGCTTTCTTTTTTGCTTCATATGCTTGCTCTTAGGTTAACAAGTGTATAAAGCTAGAGACTTTCCTAGGATTACAACTTTGTTCATATATTGGTACTTTGTCTTTAGGAACTGGTGTCCTTGTCTCATGCAATGCGATTTTCGTTTGCAGTTACTGAATGTGATTTTCATTTTTTTGTCAACTTGTTAGAAAACGTTGTCCAAAATCAAAATCCTTAGGTCTTGTCTCCTATGTTTATAGTGGATTCAAAATTATCTCGCATTTTATCCTAATATGTATTTTATTTCATATTCAGGTATGGATATTGGGGCTAGCAGCCAAATCAATTTACAAAGTGGCAAAAAAAATTCTAGACAAACATGGAGTAAATTTGAAGAGGACACCTTATTGACTGTACTTAAAGATGTTGTCGTCAAATGTGGTAATCGTTGTGATAATGGGAGCTTCAAATTGGGAACATTGAAAGAGATAGAGATTGCACTAGTAAAATTGATTCCAAATTGTGACTTGAAAGCTAATCCACATGTTGATAACAAGATACGAATGTTGAAAAAGCAATATGCAATAGTATATGACATGTTGAACAAAAGTGGGTTTGGATGGAATGATATAAAAAAATGTGTGGAATGTGAAAATGACCAAGTGTGGTTGAATTATGTTCAGGTTGGTTGGTTCTTTGCCTTATACTTTTTATGTTCAAATCACTAGTATTTTTTTAATGGGAATTAATTACTATATATTGAACTATCTTGTAGAATCAAAAGGATGCAAAAGGCTGGAGGAATAAGAGTTTTCCAATTTATGAAAGGTTGGCTAATATCTTTGGAAAAGATAGAGCAATTGGTCGGGGAGTGGAAACACCAGTAGATATGGTTGATCATATGGATCAAGAAGCTGATGATGTTACAGAAAATGATGATACAAGGTCAGTGAATCAAATGTCGTCTAGATTGTCTAATCGGAGGAAAATATCACGCTCAGATGATAGAATGTTGGAAATTGCATCCTCATTCAAGAAAATGTTTGAGCAATCATTTGAGCAAATGAGACTAATTAGTGAGCGACTTGTTCAAGAAAATGGAGATGGAAAGGACATTGCTTTGGAGTTGAGGAACATGCGACTCTTGGATGAGGATCAACTTGGTGTCTTGACATACATTTTAGAGAAACCACAATATGTGGTGACATTTATGTCGATTGATGCATCATTGCATTGGACATTTGTGAGGAGAATCATGAGGGAGATACAACATCCATGATAGAGTGGTTTAGTTTTGTGAAACTAACCTACTTTTGAGAACATTTAGGTGGTTAATGACTTAAACATTTAACATGCTACAATATTTTGTTTTGACACCTTGTTAGGAATCTATACTATTTAGTGTTTGATTTATTTTTGAGACTTATTTTCAATTATGGTATTTCTATTTTAATTTCCGTTTTGTCCAAATCAATGCAAATTATATGTGGTATTTTCTTTTAATAGATGCAGTACCATCATGGACTAATATTTTTGATTTTTGATTTTTATATTGATAATTGGTTTTTTAAAAAAATTGAAAAAAATAGAGAGAATGAGGAGGGAGAGTGTAGAGAGAATGAGACGAGACCGACCCCAACACCAGTCCCAAATCTCAACCCAAGTCTAGTTTTAAATTTTCTCCCCGACCCTGACCTCGACCTCTACCCCGGTCTTGAATTCGACTCCGATCCCTGTCTTGAATCTCGACTTTGAACTTGAGCCTAAAATTTGACCCCAAAATCATGACCTGTATTTATTATATTTGAAGTTTAAATGCTAATACAATACGATACAGTGGTAAACAAACATTGTATAATGTAATACAACATGTTAATACAGTGCAAAACCAAACAATGTATTATATAACACTAATACAATGTACGTAATATAATGCAATGCAATACAATACAATACGATGTGCCAAACATGCCCTTAGAAATTTGGGGAGTTGGGTAATCTTTATGATTAGAAAAATCAATTTCAAAGACTTGGCCTAAATGTTCAAGCATGGATTCCGAAGAAGTAGCACAAAACTTGGTCTCTCCTTTAATGGGCGGAGTCTCCCATAATCCGAGTGTACGTTCCATGGCTTGGGCTTGTTTAGAGCCTTGAGAGATAGAGAAGAACTTGAGTAGACTTGGGAGTTGTTTTGAAGAAAAAGGAATAGAATCAGCTTCATCTCTAGGCAACAAGTGGAAAGGCGCAACATTCTTTGAAAAATATAAGGGTATCCTATTGCCTACTTTCAGGTCCTCCCAGTTGAAGAAAATGGAGTTAACGTGGGATTATGGATCGTGCTCATCATGAACATGATGAACATATATGCTGATCTGCGCTTGTCATTGCTACATGATGAACATATATGCTGATCTGCGCTTGTCATTGCTACATGCCAGAAGGTTATTTTATAAATGTTTTGATCAATACTTTTTAAGAGGAAACTCAACTCGTTAAGGACTTACTTATTGTCCTCCTCCATAGTTTTTCCACCGCTTCGACCTTCTTTTTTTAAATAGTTTTACCTCAATGCATGAGTTAAGTTCATCTTATTATCGATACTATATTTAACAAAAAATAAAAATAAAAATAAGAATGATACATTCTTAAAAATAGGGGTAGCAATTCTTATTGGTAGGCTGGGATCGTATCAGGTTGACATTTCAAGTTGAAATGTTGTTCTATTGATGCTTCAATGCACAATATTGTTATTTCAAGCTTGGAAATTCTAAAAGGAAAATTAAATTTCTTAAAGCTAAAGATGAAAATATTACAATTATAAAGTGAAAGGGTCAGTAACACACTAAGTAATAAGCATATGTCAATTTTGACTAATAATGTAGTAAATACATGTTTCAAAATTGTCATATGTAATTGACGAAAGACTTCAACTGAAATAAAGTAATAAATTAGGGATTAAAGTAGGATTTGTTAAAAATTAAAGGCTAAAGTGAAAGTATAGATTTTATGTTAAGTACTATTTGTGACATTAATCCAAATTTAAAAAAATGAGAAGAAAAGCATGACGTTCAACAAATCAAGCTTAGACATGAATAATTGCTAGCTAGTAAAATATTTGCCCTACAATTACCACTACGGCTTTATTTATCTTTTAGTTTATACGCTGCAAGATTCTATAGCTCTCTTAAGATAGCATCAAGTAGCACTACGATGTCTCATTTATTTTTATTTAATGGAGTGTGAGACTTATAGTTCCACTTTACATTCAAGGAAAAAAATGAAAACCCACCAAAATTCGAACTTTGGTGGATACACTCACATGCACCAAGTGGCACTACGGCCTTATTTAATTATTTATGCGCTTAGTACAACATAAGATAATAAACGTACACATATATATAAAATTAGATGGAAGTCTTAGGCATGTGAGCCCATAAAATATTAGCATAAGGTGGGAAGATATAGAACACAGGATTTCCTAGCTCAGTACCAAGCATGCGGAAGGACACATGATTTGGGTTCCAATGCGACGTGTCCATGTGACAAGCCACAACGGCATCAAGCATGTCTCCATTTTCACCGCCGAATAAAACCTTGGACGCCATGAAGGCTTCCGGCCCATCCTGAGTGTGGCAATTGAACACCGTATAGGGGTAAGGCATGGAGTGGCATCCTATCATCTTTGAAGCTAAAATCTCTTCAGGCATTTCCAAGATGGCGTAGTTTTGGAAAATATTAATACCTTCATTATAAGTAGTACTATGAACTTGAGACATTAGGGGAGTTGGGTAATCTTTTTGATTAGAAAAATCAATTTCAAAGACTTGGCCTAAATGTTCAAGCATAGATTCCGAAGAAGTAGCACAAAACTTGGTCTCTCCTTTAATGGGCGGAGTCTCACATAATCCGAGTGTACGTTCCATGGGTTGGGCTTGTTTAGAGCCTTGAGAGATAGAGAAGAACTTGAGTAGACTTGGGAGTTGTTTTGAAGAAAAAGGAATAGAATCAGCTTCATCTCTAGGAAAAAAGTGGAAAGGCGCAACATTCTTTGAAAAATATGAGGGTATCCTATTGCCTACTTTCAGGTCCTCCCAGTTGAAGAAAATTGAGTCGACGTGGGATGATGGATCATGCTCATCATTAACGCGATGAACATGCATATGCCGATCTGCGCTTGTCATTGCTAAAGTAGTACCGTGAGAAATCTGCAAAAACATAATAGTGTGTTATATAAATCTGTATAAATTAATATCACTGAATATATATACACGCTTACGTATACTTGAAGAAGAAATTTATATTTTGACAATATATACAATAGTGATGCTCATGAGTACCATGTTCCTTTTTTAACTTTTAGTCTGGCAATTATTGAACCATAAAATCATATGTATTTGAAGACTCGATATAAAATAAACATAATTGAATTGTGATGACGAGTCAAGAGACTCTGCGAGGACATAGTTTAATTTGGCATTTTTACCAGGACGATAACTAGTAGATGAAGTAAGAGACAACTCCAATGCAAAACAGCAAACCCCATTTTTCTCTCTCTTCGATTCTCAGAACTCCTTCCTCCAACTCGTCTTTTACCACGTTCTGAATTGAAATATAGTAACGCGAAGGGATGTGATTAAGACGAGAAACCAGTCTTGTTCTCTCTCTCCCTCTCCTCCTTTGAAAACAGATATTCCAACACTGCTAACTTCAAAGGATATAATATTTTTGAAGCGAAATTAATGTATGCACTGAAATACTGATGACACGATTCTCGAGATTCAGTCCTTTTCAAGAATTATTTATATTTATAATTTGTCATTAGATGAGATTTTGTTTTTTGCTTTTTTTTTTTTTTCCTGAAATTAGATGAGAAATTTTTTGCTACGATCAGGCTTGTCGTTTATGATTTCACGTGGGTTGGATAACATATTTGACTATTTGTTGGATCTACTGAGTTCCCATAAAAATCCATTTCTTGGTGTTCCCCACAGATTAAAATCTACATCAATATATTATATTATCTTGACAACTCTATCTTATCAAGAGATTCCGGTCTACAAAATACCTTGCCTTTTTTAGTCTTTCCCATGTTTTTTTTTGTTTTTAAAATTTTTGTCGCTTCCCAATAATAGTAGTTGTCATTTACACCATCAAAACATAATCTGGTCAATTAAAAAGAATTAAGGTCAATAAGCAAACAAAGGCATATTAATCCGTGATTGTATGCACTAAAATGCTGATAACATGATTGTCGTAGATTCTTCGAAGAATTATTTGTTGTTACTTTGTGACAAGAATAAGATTTTGTGTTATGTTTTTTTTGTGAAATAGGAAAGATGTTTGTTGCTACTAATCGGGCTTGTAGTTTATGATTTTCACGTATTACTGGTTTTTTTGTTTTATTCGATTATGGTCATTCATGAAATAATAATTAGCTAACTGCTGAAGAATATAATATTTTTGAAGCCAACTCTCTTCTACCACGTTCTGAATTAAATATAATAACGCGAAGAGATGTGATTAAGATGAGAAACGAGTCTCCCTCTCTATCTCTAAAAAAGATATTCCAATATATAAGTTTGCACAAGCAGAATTTTTTTTTTTTGGAATTATTCTTATTAATTAATGCCCCTTAATTTTAAGATCATTCTTATTTTATCTTTTAAACTTTAAGAACTCTCACCTTTTATTGACCTTTAAATTAGTCCTATTTTTGACCCCTTATGTTAAAATTTTGCTTTAAAACAAACCGATTAAATATCAGGTCATTTGGTCTTTTTTCATTTGTTTTTAACACAATTTCAACAAAAGTGGTTAAGCAGGACTAATTCAAATTCAAGGAGAAAAGTGAAAGTGTTTACAATATAGAGGAGTATTTTCATAACTTTTTTTTCACTTTTATGTGATTGCATCAAAGTAAGCTAACAGAGTAATGGTTCATTAAATTGTGTGATATTATGTCATGCATCTAAAAAATTCAATCTAAGGAGTTTTTGTTAATATTTCATGAAACAAGGGACCAAATGTTATGTTTTAAAATTTATAGGGTGCAACATTATAAGGGTTATAATTAAGAGCAAATTTTTGTAATTAATTATGTTATAAACAAATCAAACTAAAGCCACAATGGATCGCGTATCAAAGGAAGGACGATAGCAGAAGCCTAAAAAAGTGACTATGCTATAGCATAGAATAGGGATGTTCACAAAATCCATGAATCCATAAGATCAACCAAACTTAATTCAATCCAGAGATTTTAGATAGGATTGGAAAGAGTTTTAGATAGGTTCTGGATTGAAAAAATCCCAATTTAAAAGTTTTGGATCAGATTATGAATTAAGAAATTCTCAATCCACTTAATCCATTAATCCGACACTCCATATAAATATTTGTACATTTTATGATTTTAATAATATATATATTCCCCTTGAAAAAATATATTCAAATAGAAATTTTCCTTTTCTCCATAAAAAACATTTCTAACGTTTTTATCAAGCAAAATTATTACCAGGTTGTGTAACACAACTTGTGTTTAAGATTCTATACAACAAGATTAACAATTACAAGTTATAAAAATATACTCTTTCCTTTCTTTAATAACTTATCTTGTTTGTTGCTTTTCATTTTTTTTATTCTTTTGCTGACAAGTCATGTGTTACTTTAGATTCATAAGTGATTGAAGTTGAAATGCCTTAAAGTTCTAAGTGTTGTTAATGAATGAACAATAATTTATTTTGAGTTTTTTTAGAAGACTTGATTTTAAGTTTTATTGAAGCTGAATTTAACTTAATTAAGCTATTTTATATTATAGATTGTTTATTTTAATTTTTTATGTTGAAAAAAATAGCCTTCAATATTCTTATTTTAAAAGGTCATAGCTTAATCTCTGAGTCTATAAATCCAATCTGAAAGTTTTGGAATATTTTAGATTAGATTGTAGATTAAGATTTTCTCAATCTAAAGGTTTTAGATTGGATTGCGGATTAACCTTAGTCCGCAAAATCCAATCCTTGAACACCTCTAGCAGAGAAAGACATAATATCGATCTGCTTCGTGAACTTTAATTTGTAGAAAACTACTACGATAAGAGCGTGGTCGATCTTTAGTCCGTGGTACCGACTAGTCTTGCACTCATATCTTTGTACGCAAATTTAGCTGTGTTTGGTTCATGTAACTTTCAATTTTTTTTACGTGTAACACTAATAAATACAATCCAAAAAATATAAACACTGAAGGTTACATTTCAACAAATTGATAGTTACACAAAACGTAAATAAAATTACATTTTTGACGAAAACGACTTAAGACATTCTAAAATTGTGTAACGTCCCGAAATTTATTTAGTATTAATATAATGTAAATGATGAATTAGTGTGCCATAATTAAAGTTTTAACTTTAATTAGATTATTTGGTTGGATTTTTAGTTTTTGGTTGTTTTGTTAAATTGATGCATTCAAATGATTTCTTATTGATTTAAAATGATGTTTTGAGTTTTAAAACACAACAATTTGTAAAATGTTAAAAATACTCCGTTTTGCAAAACTGTGGGCGGCACATGGTTTTCGCACAGTAAAACCACCCACCGATTTTCTCTATTTATTTCTCTCTTCTCTCTCTCTCTCCTCATTCACGAGCAACTCTCTCTCTCCTCTCTCTCTCGGCAGCCTCTCTCTCTCTCTCAATTTCTTTCAAAATTTTTGATTTCCATTCGAATCCAAGCTTCGGAACAGCAAGGAGGAAGCTCGGGGACGTGATTCGGCAACCGAGAACGCGGATTGAAGCTTCGATTCGAGGTTAGATTCGAAATTTCTAAACTTTTTACAAAATTTTCAATTTTGTGTGTTTTTGAAATCTAAGTTTGTTTTAGCTTAGAAAACCGTGGATTTGTGTTAAATGAGCTTAGAACAACTAGAATCTAAGCCTAGATTGAAGAAAAACGGATTGGATTCAAGATTTTCATTTTTCTCCTCTTTTTCTCATTTTTGGATTTTTGAGGATTTCGAGTTCAAATGTTGTTTAAATGATTCCAAACATGTTTTAGAATGTTTT
Source organism: Artocarpus heterophyllus (assembly GCA_025403435.1). NCBI lineage: Eukaryota > Viridiplantae > Streptophyta > Magnoliopsida > Rosales > Moraceae > Artocarpus > Artocarpus heterophyllus. The sequence continues at coordinate 1,808,120 of CM046348.1, read as the reverse complement.
TCTATCAACTATAGTTGTTTTTCATGCCTGGGATTTGAGAAAAACAGGTTAGAAACAAGATTGGATTTTGGGGATCGAGGAACCCATGGCTGGGATTTCTGGATCTTCCCAGTTCGGTAGGCCGAAGTTCAAGTTCGGCAGGCCGGAGTGATGATCGGCAGGCCGGTGTTCTTCCGACCGGCAGGCCGAATCTGGGGAAATGTTCGGCAGGCCGAACCTTGTTTCTGGCAGGCCGAACTGTACAGTTCGGCAGGCCGAAGCAGGGCGTCCGGCAGGCCGACCGAGGCATGGAAAATTTTGTGATTTTTACCCGTTTTCACTGTTTTGAACTCATATTTAAATCCCAACCTTATAGGATGATTTTAATGATACAAATGGCACACTAGGACATCATGAAATGATTTAGTAACATAGAATGTCTCGAACTAGATATTGATAGACTTAGTTTGTATCTAGGATTGTTCGTGGTTCCGTGGAGCTAACGTATAGCGGATCGGGATTACGGTGTGGGGTACCGGCACGAGTATTGAGGTAGGACTTCTATCCTATTTCTTTGGTAGCCTGGTTTTGAAATGATTTGGCCTTGAAAAGGATTTCTATCAAAATGTTTTCAACGGTTGTTTGAAAATGGTTTTATCGGTTGTATTTTTATATACCGTGACATGAAATGAATTTCATAATGAATGTAATTGACAACACTCGGTAATTGGGTTTTGAATGATAATGATAATAAACACATGGGCATGATGCCATATCAGAGATCGGGTCGTGATCGACCTTGGGGGCAGGTCCCGAAACCCAGCTGGGCCACTACGGTGGTGATATCATGGTTTGCCTAGGTAAAAGTAAACTGGTGTTTTGATTTGACGAGTAGACTGTTCTGTGCCAGAACGGTTCTACTCAACCTATTTATTTATTTATTCAAGTTTCTTCTTGCATAACTCCTGATAATGCTATGTTTCTTTGCATTAAATTATTTTATAAAACTTAGTCCTGCTGAGCCTTTCGCTCACGTTTTATCTGTTTTAAATCCCCCCCTTCTAGGTGGTTTCCCATTTAGGTTTGGAGAAGATTCTTCGGACCGAACTCAGGAGCAATAGGAGAATTTATTTACATTCTGTATTTATTAATCAAGGCATGTAAGACTTAACTTTATTTGTACTTGGACTGTAATAGTATTTGTGATATTGTCAGATCCATGTGTGTGCACAAGTTGTGGGTTGTGGAACCCATATTCGCGGTTTTTATTCAATTATTGTTATTTGTTTAATGATTTTAAATTCTTTATCAAATGTGGTGGAAAAATCTCTTTATTTCTTGCTTAATTGGATTTTTAAAATCCTTAATTTCAATTAAACTCTCTTTTAATTAATCTAATTACTCCGCCACGTCACCTCCCGTACTCCGGGGCGTGACAGAATGGTATCAGAGCTCAAGGTTATGAACCTTGGGAATTGTGCACACATAGGTTTGACAATGAAATACCTCTGACAGTCCAAATTTTGTTTTCAGAAGTGAGAGAATGGCACCTAGACGTCGTTCGACAGCTGACGCCGAGTTCGGAAATGATGAGGGCCTGATGAGGTCTATGATTGCGGCTTTCCGGCAGATGGCAGCCAGGGCTAGACCGGAGGACTCCAGTGTTGGTAGTCGGCATGCTTTCTTTAAGGAATTTCGGCGGGCGTCTATTCTGACTTTTGATGGCAATGGGGATCCGCAGTTAGCAGAGTATTGGTTGGATTCGATCTTGAAGCATCTTGATACTCTTGGTGTGCCTGAGGAGTATCGTGTGGAATTCGCGGCGTATAAGCTCGAGGGTGGCGCCAACACCTGGTGGAAACAAACTAAGCGTCTGGAGCGCGGTGGCGATATTGGTTGGGACAAGTTCGAGGATCTGTTCTATGATCGGTATTTTCCGCAGGGGTATAGAGATCAGAAAGCAGCTGAGTTTTATAGATTGCAGCAGGGTGATCTATCAGTTCGGGAGTATGAGGCGAAGTTTAGCGAGTTGGCTAGGTTTGCTCCATCAGCTGTGGCATCGGAGTGCGAGAAATGCATCAAGTTTCAGGAAGGACTCAAGGCTCCTATTCGGCGGCAGTTGGTTGCTCTACGGCTTAGGAGTTTCGGAGAGCTTGTGTCGTCGGCGATCTCCGTGGAGAATGATTACGTGCAGTATTGTGAGGATCGAGCCAAGGCTTCAGGAGGACCGCAGAGGAGTGGCAGGAAGAGCACCAGTAGTCGTCCAGCTCCGGGGAAAGGCAAGCAAGGCGGTGCGACCAGTGGCAGCAGCAGTTCGTCTGGCAGCGGGCGCAGCAACCCCTACAGCTTTCATTGTCATTTCTGTCAGTAGCTCGGACACATCAAGAGGAATTGCCCGATCAGGAGTGCTCGTCTTGGATCGCAGACCGGGGAGGATGCCAGTCGTTCATCTCAGCCTCAGCCTCAGACCCTACCTCCGCCTCCGCAGTACCTGCAGTTGCAGTATCCGCAGTTTTCTCCTCAGCAATTCTCATATCCGGCACGGGGACAGCAGCCGTAGTATTTTCAGCGCAGTGTTCCTCAGTATAGAGCTCCGAGTACAGGTAGTGTGCAGTCGTCTCCATCTCAGCAGTATCGGCCGAGTAATGCAGGACCCAGCAATGTCGGTAGAGGAAAAGGAAAGGCGCCAGTGCAGGTTCATGCAATGGCATCTGGAGGGTCAGATTCTCAGATTGGTAACGCGGTTGTTGATGGTATGGTTTTGGTTTCTAGATCTCTAGCTCACGTTTTATTTGATACCGGTGCCTCTCATTCTCTCATTTCGAGTTCCTTTGTACATGCCTTGGGATTAGAAGTAGAAGAGTTTAATGAACCCCTAGTTATAACTTCTCCCTTGGGGCGGGTGTGTGTAAATTGTATGTGTAAATCTTGTAAAATAAAGGTTGGGGATGAGATTTTGAAAAGTGATTTGATTGTACTCCCCATGAGTTCCTATGATGTGATTTTAGGGATGGACTGGTTGTCCAGGTATAGTGCAGTTGTGGACTGCCAACTTAGAAAGGTGACCCTAGTGTCTGATAGGGGGACGGTAATCACTTACCAGGGTGGTGGTGATTGGCTAAAGAGTGAGCGTCTCATGAAGTCATGTCTAGGAGGGCGAAGGAATCTAGATTGTTTTGCTTTTCTTGCCAATCTAGATTGCGAGCCCTATGTTTCGAGTAGTAGTGTAGCGATTCCGGTGGTTGGTGAGTTCGAGGATGTCTTCCCCGACGAGTTATCAGGGTTACCACCGCATCGGGAGATTGAGTTCGGTATCGAGTTGTTTCCAGGGACATCACCGATTTCTATGGCACCTTATCGGATGGCGCCGACAGAAATGAAGGAATTGAGGAAGCAACTTCAGGAGCTTACTGATAAAGGATATATTCAGAATAGCACATCTCCGTGGGGAGCACCAGTTTTGTTCGCTAAGAAGCACGATGGGACTCTCAGGTTATGTGTGGATTATCGGCAGTTGAATCGTGTTACGGTGAAGAACAAGTATCCTTTGCCTAGGATTGATGAGCTATTTGATCAGTTGGGAGGTTCGCGATACTTCTCGAAGATTGATTTGCGGTCAGGTTATCATCAGCTCAGAATCAAGGAAGAGGATATTCCCAAGACAGCTTTTAGGACTCGGTATGGGCACTTCGAGTTTCTGGTTATGTCTTTCGGGTTGACGAATGCTCCAGCAGCTTTTATGGACTTGATGAATAGGATATTTAGGCCGTATCTGGATCAGTTTGTGATCGTGTTCATCGATGATATTCTTGTGTATTCTAAGACTTGGGAGGAGCATGAGCAGCATCTTCGGGTCGTGCTTCAGACTTTGCGGGAGCACCAGTTGTATGCTAAGAGGGAAAAATGTGAGTTCTGGTTGACTGAGGTCAAATTTCTGGGTCATGTCATTTCGGAGCATGGTATTTCAGTGGATCCGTCCAAGATTGAAGCTATATTGGAGTGGGAACGACCAAGAAATGTAGCGGAGATTCGCAGCTTCTTAGGTCTTGCTGGATATTACAGGAAATTCGTAAAGGACTTTTCGAAGATTGCAGCTCCGTTGACGAGGTTGATCAGGAAAAACGTCAGGTTTGAGTGGGATGAAGACTGTGAGTCTGCTTTTCAGGAATTGAAGAACCGGTTGACTTCAGCTCCAGTATTAGTTATTCCTAGCAGTGATGAGCCGTATGAGGTTTATGCTGATGCTTCAGGGCGCGGACTTGGATGCGTGTTGATGCAGCATGAACGTGTGGTTGCGTACGGATCGAGACAGCTACGACCTCACGAGCGGAATTATCCTACTCACGATTTAGAGCTTGCAGCGGTGATCTACGCGCTGAAGATTTGGAGATGTTACTTGTATGGAGCATCGTTTCAGGTCTTCTCCGATCACAAGAGTTTGAGGTATTTGTTCACTCAGAGGGATCTCAACTTGAGGCAGCGCAGATGGGTGGAGTACATGGAGGATTATGATTTTGCGTTGCAGTATCATCCCGGAAAAGCTAATGTGGTAGCGGACGCGCTTAGCAGAAAGTCTTCAGGGATTCTCGCTTGTTTGATTTTTGAGGACTGGAGCAGGGATGCGACAGTGAGTGAGTACCGGCTACAGTATCATGACGACGGTGATCGAGTTTTGTTGTATCACGTGGAAGCGACTCCAGCTCTTGTTCGGATGGTGAAGCAAGGTCAGTGGCAGGATCGACATTTGCAGGGGATTTGGTCGCGGATTCAGAACGGGGAGCAGTTTGAAGAATGGAGCGTGCATGCAGATGGATCGTTGTACTTCCGGGAGCGTCTTGCAGTTCCAGTTATCGCCGAGGTGACGAAAGCCGTTCTAGATGAAGCTCATAGGTCTCAGTTTGCTATTCATCCGGGGAGCACCAAGATGTATCGTGATTTGAAGAGGCACTATTGGTGGAGAGGCATGAAGAAAGATGTTCGCGAGTACGTGGCCAAGTGTTCGACGTGTCTTCAGGTGAAAGCTGAGCACCAGAAGCCTGCAGGTCAGCTTCAGCCGCTTCCTATTCCAGGGTGGAAATGGGAGCATGTGACGATGGATTTTCTCACAGGTTTGCCGAGGACGGAGCAGCGGCATGATGCAGTTTGGGTTGTGGTCGACAGGTTGACGAAATCGGCGCATTTCATTCCGTTTAGGTCGACGTGTTCTAGGAAGATTCTCGGGGAGTTGTATATGCAGAACATTGTGAGGTTGCATGGAGTTCCTTTGTCCATCACCTCTGATCGAGACACCAGGTTTAATGCTAAGTACTGGAGGAGTTTTCAGGAGGCTTTGGGTACGGATTTGAACTTCAGTACGGCGTTTCATCCTCAGATTGATGGACAGTCTGAGCGGGTTATTCAGGTTCTCGAGGATATGTTGCGTGCTTGTGCGTTGGACTTCGGCGGGAATTGGAAGCAATGTTTGCATTTGGCAGAGTTCGCGTACAACAACAGTTATCAGGCGAGTATCGGTATGGCACCATTTGAGGCATTGTATGGGCGACCGTGTCGGTCACCTGTGTGTTGGGCCGAGCCGGAAGATAGAGTTATTCTTGGGCCGGATGAGATTCGTGACAGCAACGAGAAAGTCGTGGTGATTCGGGATCGATTGAGGGCAGCTCAGAGTCGGCAGAAGAGCTACGCGGATAGGAGACGTAGACCTTTAGAATTCACGGTTGGAGATTTTGTTCTCTTGAGGGTGTCACCTCGTAAGGGAACTATGCGGTTCGGAGTGAGTGGGAAGCTTGCGCCGAGGTATATTGGGCCGTTCGAGATCACTCAGCGTGTTGGTGTGGTCGCTTATCGGCTTGATCTTCCGCTCGAACTTTCTCATGTGCACGATGTGTTTCATGTGTCTATGCTTAGGAAGTGTCCACCTGAGCAGGGTAAGATAGTATCGTTTCGCGATGTGCAGGTTCAGGAGGATACGATGTACGAAGAAGTGCCGATTCAGATCATCGACCGGAAAGTGATTAGCTTGCGTCGTCGTGAGATACCGTTGGTAAAGGTCGTGTGGCAGCATCACGGGGTTGATGAAGCCACTTGGGAATTAGAGTCGAGTATGCGGGAATTGTATCCGCATTTGTTTTGCTTTTGAGATGAGTTGTAAATTTCGAGGACGAAATTTCTTTTAGGGGTGGAGAGCTGTAACGTCCCGAAATTTATTTAGTATTAATATAATGTAAATGATGAATTAGTGTGCCATAATTAAAGTTTTAACTTTGATTAGATTATTTGGTTGGATATTTAGTTTTTGGTTGTTTTGTTAAATTGATGCATTCAAATGATTTCTTATTGATTTAAAATGATGTTTTGAGTTTTAAAACACAACAATTTGTAAAATGTTAAAAATACTCCGTTTTGCAAAACTGTGGGCGGCACATAGTTTTCGTACAGTAAAACCGCCCACCGATTTTCTCTATTTATTTCTCTCTTCTCTCTCTCTCTCCTCATTCACGAGCAACTCTCTCTCTCCTCTCTCTCTCAATTTCTTTCAAAATTTTTGATTTCCATTCGAATCCAAGCTTCGGAACAGCAAGGAGGAAGCTCGGGGACGTGATTCGGCAACCAAGAACGCGGATTGAAGCTTCGATTCGAGGTTAGATTCGAAATTTCTAAACTTTTTACAAAATTTTCAATTTTGTGTGTTTTTGAAATCTAAGTTTGTTTTAGCTTAGAAAACCGTGGATTTGTGTTAAATGAGCTTAGAACAACTAGAATCTAAGCCTAGATTGAAGAAAAACGGATTGGATTCAAGATTTTCATTTTTCTCCTCTTTTTCTCATTTTTGGATTTTTGAGGATTTCGAGTTCAAATGTTGTTTAAATGATTCCAAACATGTTTTAGAATGTTTTTCTATCAACTATAGTTGTTTTTCATGCCTGGGATTTGAGAAAAACAGGTTAGAAACAAGATTTGGATTTTGGGGATCGAGGAACCCGTGGCTGGGATTTCTGGATCTTCCCAGTTCGGCAGGCCGAAGTTCAAGTTCGGCAGGCCGGAGTGATGATCGGCAGGCCGGTGTTCTTCCGACCGGCAGGCCGAATCTGGGGAAATGTTCGGCAGGCCGAACCTTGTTTCCGACAGGCCGAACTGTACAGTTCGGCAGGCCGAAGCAGGGCGTCTGGCAGGCCGACCGAGGCATGGAAAATTTTGTGATTTTTACCCGTTTTCACTGTTTTGAACTCATATTTAAATCCCAACCTTATAGGATGATTTTAATGATACAAATGGCACACTAGGACATCATGAAATGATTTAGTAACATAGAATGTCTCGAACTAGATATTGATCGACTTAGTTTGTATCTAGGATTGTTCGTGGTTCCGTGGAGCTAACGTATAGCGGATCGGGATTACGGTGTGGGGTACCGACACGAGTACTGAGGTAGGACTTCTATCCTATTTCTTTGGTAGCCTGGTTTTGAAATGATTTGGCCTTGAAAAGGATTTCTATCAAAATGTTTTCAACGGTTGTTTGAAAATGGTTTTATCGGTTGTATTTTTATATACCGTGACATGAAATGAATTTCATAATGAATGTAATTGACAACACTCGGTAATTGGGTTTTGAATCATAATGATAATAAACACATGGGCATGATGCCATATCAAAGATCGGGTCGTGATCGACCTTGGGAGCAGGTCCCGAAACCCAGCTGGGCCACTACGGTGGTGATATCATGGTTTGCCTAGGTAAAAGTAAACTGGTGTTTTGATTTGACGAGTAGACTGTTCTGTGTCAGAACGGTTCTACTCAACCTATTTATTTATTTATTCAAGTTTCTTCTTGCATAACTCCTGATAATGCTATGTTTCTTTGCATTAAATTATTTTATAAAACTTAGTCCTACTGAGCCTTTCGCTCACGTTTTATCTGTTTTAAATCCCCCCCCTTCTAGGTGGTTTCCCATTTAGGTTTGGAGAAGATTCTTCGGACCGAACTCAGGAGCAATAGGAGAATTTATTTACATTCTGTATTTATTAATCAAGGCATGTAAGACTTAACTTTATTTGTACTTGGACTGTAATAGTATTTGTGATATTGTCAGATCCATGTGTGTGCACAAGTTGTGGGTTGTGGAACCCATATTCGCGGTTTTTATTCAATTATTGTTATTTGTTTAATGATTTTAAATTCTTTATCAAATGTGGTGGAAAAATCTCTTTATTTCTTGTTTAATTGGATTTTTAAAATCCTTAATTTCAATTAAACTCTCTTTTAATTAATCTAATTACTCCGCCACGTCACCTCCCGTACTCCGAGGCGTGACAAATTGTGCTATATAATACAACATAACTTACTGTCAGGCATCGGATGCTGCAAAATATAAGCTCATTTTCTTAATAAAATGCCGGCATTCAAAATTTTTTTTTTTTTCCCGATTATGGTCCTTTGAGTGGTGCTAACTTCCAAGGATATAATATTTTTGAAGCGAAATTAATGTATGCACTGAAATACTGATGACACGATTCTCGTGATTCAGTCCTTTTCAAGAATTATCTATATTTATAGTTTGTCATTAGATGAGATTTTGTTTTTTGCTTTTTTTTTTTTTTTTTTTTTTTTTTTTTTTTTTTTCTGAAATCTGTTGTGAAATTCGTTGCTACGATCGGGCTTGTCGTTTATAATTTCACGTGGGTTGGATAACATATTTGATTATTTGTTGGATCTACTGAGTTCCCATAAAAATCCATTTCTTGATGTTCCCCATATATTAAAATCTACATCAATATATTTATTATCTTGACAACTCTATCTTATCAAGAGATTCCGGTCTACAAAATACCTTGCCTTTTTTAGTCTTTCCCATGTTTTTTTTTGTTTTAAAACTTTTGTCGCTTCCCAATAATAGTAGTTGTTATTTACACCATCAGAACATAATATGATCAATTAAAAAGAATTAAGGTCAATAAGCAAACAAAGGCATATTAATCCGTGATTGTATGCACTAAAATACTGATAACGTGATTGTCGTAGATTCTTCAAGAATTATTTGTTGTTACTTTGTGAAAAGAATAAGATTTTGTGTTATGTTTTTTTCTGAAATTAGGAAAGATGTTTGTTGCTAGTAATTCGGGCTTTTAGTTTATGATTTTCACGTATTACTGGTTTTTTTATTCGATTATGGTGATTCAAGAAATAATAATTTGCTAACTGCTAAAGAATATAATATTTTTGAAGCCAACTCTCTTTTACCACGTTCTGAATTAAAATGTAGTAGCCCGAAGGGATGTGATTAAGATGAAAAACGAGTCACTTTTTATCTCTAACAAAGATATCCCACTATATAAGTTGGCACAAGCAGAATTTTTTTTGGAATTATACTTAATAATTAATGCCCTTCAACTTTAAGGTCATTCTTATTATATCTCTTAGACTTTAAAAACTCTCACATTTTTTTGAACATTAAATTGGTCCCATTTTTTAATCCCTTATATTAAAATTTTCCATAAAAACAAATAGATTAAATATCAGGTCATTTGGTCTTTTTCCATTTATTTTTAACACAATTTCAACAAAAGTGGTTAAGTAGGACTAATTCAAATTCAAGGAGAAAAGTAAAAGTGTTTACAATATTGAGGAGTTTTTTGGTAACTCTTCTTTCACTTTTATGTGATTGCATCAAAGTAAGCTAACGTTGTAATGGTTCACTAAATTGTGTGATATTATATCGTTTATCTTAAAAATTCAATCTAAGGAGTTTTTGTCAATATTTCATAAAACAAGGGACAAAATGTTATGTTTTAAAGTTTATAGGACATAACATTATAAAGGTTATAATTAAGAGCGAATTTTTGTAATTCATTCTGTTATAAACAAATGAATCTAAAACTAAAGCCACGATGGATCGCGTATTGATAGAAGAAGCCTAAAAAAAAGTGACTCAGCTATATCATAGAATAGGGGTGTTCACGATATCTGTGAATCTGTGAGACCTATTCAACTTAATTAAATCTGTGAGACCTAGTCCTTCCAATCTATCAATTTGACACCCCATATAAATATTTATATATTTTTTGAGTTTAAGAATGTATATATTCCCCCTAAAAAATATATATTTAAATAAAATTTTTCATTTTTTCTATAAAAAAAATTTCTAACGCTTTTTGCCAAGCAAAATTATTATTAGGTTGTATAACACAACTTGTGTTTAAAATTCTACACAACAAGATCAATAATTACAAGTTATAAAAATACGTGCTTTCCCTTTTTAATAACTTATCTTGTTTGTTGCTTTTCATTTTTTGCAAACAAGTCATGTGTTACTTCAGATTTAGAAGTGATTGAAGTTGAAATGTTTTGAAGTTTTAAGTGTTGGTGATGAATGAACAATAATTTATTTTGAGTTTTTTTAGAAAACTTGATTTTAAGTTTTATTAAAGCTAGTTTATCTTAATGATTGGTTGTAACAAATTTCACTTTATTAAGCTATTTTATATTAGACATTGTTTATTTTAATTTTTTTATGTTGAAAAAAGTGGCATTTAATATTCTTATTTTAAAAGGTCATGGCCTAATCTTCGAATCCGTAAATCTAATCCGAAAGTTTTGAATCGGATTGCAGTTTGAATTTTTCTAATCTGAATATTTTAGATTGGAATGCGGATTGATAGAAGGTTTTGAATTGGATTATGGATTGACCTTAATCTGCAAAATCCAATCCCTAGACACGCCAGTATAGAAAGAGATAATATTGATTAGCCTCGTGAACTTTAATTTGTGGGAAACCACTATGATAAAAACGTGGGTCGATCTTCAGTCTATGGTACCAAGCAGTCTTGCATTGATACCTTTGTTTGCAAATTTAACTTTGTTTAGGGTTCATATAACTTTCAATTTTTTTTAGATGTAACACCAAAAAATACAATCCAAAAAATATATACCTTAAAGGTTACATTTTAACAAATTAATAGTTGGACAAAACGTAAATAAAATTACATTTTTGATGAAAAAACTTGAGAAATCCTAAAATTGTGCTTAATACTATATAAGGCATCGTAGTTACACTATGAGGCATCAGCATATAAGCTCATTTACTTAAAAAAACACAGGCATTCATTTTTTTTTTTTTCCAATAATTGAGTACTGCTAACTTCTAAGGGTATAATATTTTTGAAGCCAAATTACTGTATGCACTGACGCGATTCTCATGATTCACTTCTTTTCAATAGTTCTTTATATTGATATTTGTGATAAGATCAGATTTTGTTTTTTGCTATTTTTTTTTTCTCTGAAATTAGATGAGTTATTTGTTGCCACGAATCCGGCTTGTCGTTCATGATTTCACGTGGGTTGGATAACTTATTGATTATTTGTAGGAATCTGTCTTCCTAAAACTCATTGGCCTGGAACTATTTTTTCGGTCAATATCAATGCTGCTATCGTACTTATATTTTCATTCCTGCAACCTTTGTTTGCAATCATTGATCAAGGATCTTGTACTTTTTATTTTTGTTTCCCTAACATTGAAGAGATTCAACTGGTCATTCAAGCCGTGATAAAAGATTGAAGGAAGTTACACCACAACAGTTAATCCAACGAAACATATCTAACACAGGAGCATTTTTACTTCAATCATTTTTTTTTTCGTTGATAGCCTCTGTTAAAGATTACCATGAATCCCTTAGCTGATGAAATTCCAACGATTACTGGAGTTGGTGGCTAATCAAAATTCATTTTATGTTTGGCAAAATGAAAACACCGTAATTATAATTGTTGTTTGAATCCATAACTTTAAGAAATAAAGTACGTTTTGCTTTGCTTTGGATTCTTGAGAAAGTCGACAAAGTGGAAAAACTAAATTTAATTTGCGTTAAACAATTATAATTAGGAAAATTAAATCGGGTCCAAGTTGGTTGCGTTGGGATAGGTGTTTTTAAATTAAAGGATATATATCATAATCTTTTTATGATAAAATAAATAAAAATTTTGTTAATACTTAATATGTTAATTGCGAGTAAATATTACAGTGCTCATATAGAGAATAAAATAAATCATTAATTCACAATAGGGGAACAAAGTGAAGCATTTTATTTTCTTATTAGACTGTCTTATGTTGTCTTACTATTATGAATGGAGTGAACTTATCAGAATCATAATAATGATCGAATGAAGACATCTATGTATTTAAAATTTATTGAATTGGACCCCATGATAAAAACTAAATTCTATTACCGTTGGAGGTTTATGAATTGATCTAAAGTTTAAGTTATGAATGGACGACTCTTGTCCTTTTATTGTGTCTTTTGATTTTTTTAATGAGTGAGATTAATTTAGCGATGAAAAACTAAGCAAGTTGGAAATTTGATACTATGGATAAGCGGGGATACATAGAATCCATTGCTTCGTAAAGAAATAATAATATTTTCATGTGCATTAAATTATTACTTAAATAAAAGAGATCTAAGATCTATTTGATATTGGATATCAAATAAACTATATGTGCTTATGATTTTATTAGAGAATTAACAAATGTCATGAACAAAGAACTATTAGAGAGGTTTAACAAAACATTAATGTGGCTCTAAGAAGCATTTTTTGGTTACCAATCGGGATTTGCTTCACTTTCCTTTTTATCGTTTTTCATAGGCTCTTCATATGAGGAACGCTTCTATGTTTGCGCATTCTTTTTTCCTTTTTGTGATTTCGCCCAATAGGTGTTCTCCAGTTAGGTCTTTAACAAATTGTAGTGCCCCAAAGTAAGGGTTAGTAAATAATTAAAATTAAAGTAAATAAAGAGGATTAAGCTAATCCAAAACCAAAAATAAACTATTACTAGAAATAGATAAAATACTTACTCCGGAGTCTCTAAATTAAAAATAGTAAAAGTTCAAAATTGTAAAATGTTTCAAAAAATATGTAGACTTGGGATATTGTCTTATCGATAGAGTTTTTTATACACAGAATACAATATCGCACTGAAAATTAAAAAATTAAATGTAGTAAAACCGTACATAAGTTGTCTTGAGCTTTGGAGCAACTAACACAATCTGTAAAATTCTAAAAAGAGAGGAAAAAACATAAAAAAGGATGAGCTAAAGCTTAGTAGAAAAAAAAAAGGATTACAAGCAGAAAATTACTCCAACCACATGCATCAACTCACATATATACATTTCACAGCATAAGGCACAACAAAATCACCTAGTCTTCACATAACAATGTATATATGCATGCAAGTATATAGAGCCAAACTTGGAGCTCATTCTTGAGCTATTGTACTTGTTTCGAAGCTTTTTTCAGAGTCTTCTTCCCTGATTGTGTCTTTGAAGGTCTCAAAAATCATTTTGTCTCAATGAACTTGGCAATGGTGAACTACACCATATCGATACATAAATAGATAAACACTTTGAACCTCATCAATACCTATATAGATATATAAACATGGTGAACCTCAATGGGTCATGGGTAACAAGCCTTACAAAGACTACTCAATCTATTTCAACTTAGTCTTAAGGGAAATAGGTCCGATCAGAATGGGACGCTTATCCATCATGGCTAACAAAACTGAAAAGTAAATAATAGAATTTAAATAGTAGACATAATCAATAGAAGGTAAACTCATACCTCACATTACCCATAGCAGTTACCATGCTGTGACTCGAGCAAGAGAGCTCAAGGGTCTATGGTTACCTAAATACCATAACCTGAACTAATAGATCAAGGTCTTTCATGTACCAAACATCTCGACAAGTGCAATGATCAATGCAACTCAATGCATATTCCAATGAAACAATTATGCAAATATAACATAGCCATATTTAACATATCAAACATGTAACGCCCCTTAGTTCGGATGTCACAGATGTCGTTACATACATACATTCGTACTTGCTTAAACTTTAATCATATAAATAATATCAAATTTAAACGGTATTAATGATTTCAAAAGTACTTAAACATACATAACCAGGATCCATTCATACCTCCAAATTTTTTTAAAAAAAACTTAATATTGTTTAACTTATTCCATATCATAATTTATTCAACTATACTTAAATTAATCATGAACTTATTTAATAATATAGGTTTATCAAGTTGTAAAAAAATCAGGACTTAACAAAGCATCACATCAATTCTCCTTAATCATCTTATCATTCAAAACTCATTTACTCTCACAGTTTGGCAGGCTGAACTTGGGACTTCGGCAGGCCGAACATGATCGGCAGGCCGGAGTTCCCTCAATCGGCAGGCCGGCAGAGGCTTTGTAATTCATACCAAAAACTTATCCATGTTCGGCAGGCCGAAAAATGTGATCGACAGGCCGAACTTCTGGACTTCGGCAGGCCGTCCGAGACTAATTTCCTTGGAAAACTTATTTTGCATAACACCATCAACCTTTTCATAAAAATGCAGAAAATCATAATACTTAAGATAATGAAATAAAATATGAAATAAAGTTCAGAGATCCTTGAAATGTTTATCATAAAAATAGTGTTCAAAAATATGAAACTTTATTAAAAACATAGAAACGTTTTTTTTTTCTTAGCGTGCTTCCGGTTACAATTCATCGTGCATAACGCTCACACACCTTCCCATGTCCTCCGCCTAGTCCATGATTTTCTTACCCTTATCTGCAACATGACATAAAACATGATTAAGCTAATACTTAGTAAGTATATATAATTCTCACAAATTAAAACATTTTATAAACATCGTCATCAACATCATCATATCATAAAAGTGCCTTAAGCACAATTTCATAGAAACATATCTTTCATTACGTTGATCATTTTAAAACTTATTCCATTTTTATCTTAAGGGCCCAAGTGTTGCACCATAAACATCATCATAGGCGCGCCGTCATGAGAGGAGAAGGGTAGCTAATCCCAAACCAAACATGACATCATAACATATCATTTCATAGCATTGGGTGTGCAACACTTATTAGGTGATACATATATACATAATTTTCATACTTTGAAACATGCCATAATTATCATGCATAACTTAAAATCATGAAAAATCTTAATAGAAATTCTTAAGGAAAATATCCATAAAATCATCATGAATATCATTATGAACATAACGTCAAATATTGTAAAACGTGTCATGTTGCAGGTGAGAATATACTTACCTTAATGCTAGCTTACTTAACCTTAACGTGATTTGGCGACAACGCCATGGTCTCGTAGTACTCGTTCCTTGAGTGTTCATGCCATTTTCCATTTAAAGTTGCAATAACATTAATACATATCATGAAATATCCATTCATAACATTCATACATATAATACTCGCATACACTCATCACATTTTACAAACATATCTTATAATCATCATCATAAAATTATCATCAAAACATATAAATGCTATTCATAACATGCTTCCTTAAAAATCAAAACATTTCATACATTGTAAACATGAAAATCTTTTTTTTGAAAAACGTTTTCTAATAATTTAAAATACATATATTTTACAATTCATACAACATCTTATTTTCATGCATAAAATTATTTCATAATCATAAAATCATTTAAATATATATAGATAACATTTCATAACAAAAATCCAGAAATAGCATTATTAAAACAGTTTTCTCATTGTCATCTCATAAAAATTTCATAACATAAAATACATTCATCATACATACTCATACATATGCATATTCTTAACAACTTTTCATGAAATCATCATTCATTTACCTCTTAAATAATCATTACATTTTTCATGCATCCAGGTTAAACAGTAACATTACTGTGAAGAGTAGAAGATAGAATTATTCATATTTTTCATAGAACACTCATATGACATGAAATTAAAAAAACACCATATAACATATATGCATAACATCACATTTAAAAAAAATTAAGACAAAACACAATACCTATAGAAAGATATTGTAGAGGAAACGAGGAGAAGAATTTCTTTTTCAAAAACACTAGAAAACTAAATTCTTACCTTGAAATATCTTTTCAAAATCCTTGAATTTTAACCAATGAAATAAGACTTTTCTTACAATTTTTCTTGTAGAAAATTTTGAGAGAGAAGGAAGTGAAATGCGTGGAGAAGAGAAGAGCAAAAGAGAAACAAATGTCTCAAAAATTTGAGAGACAAAAACGTGAGAAGGAGAGAAAATAATGAAAAAGGAAACGTTAAAATTTTTAACGTAATAAGCATAATTGATGGGAATTCAATTCCCTTTATTAAGTCAAAATTTTTTGATTGTTGAGGGGCTATTGGCGTGGGAAAAGGAAGAGAAAGAAAAGGAAGGTCAAACAAATCATTAATCTTACCATAATTTACCCTCTAAAATAGGAAACCACTTAAAATAAGACAAATCAATGCAAGTCAAACCCCCTTAATTTCCATAACTGACAAAATCATTCTATTATTATGCCAATTAATCACAATTAAATCACCTATTTAACATAATTATCTCAGCCATAAATTTAGAGAGATTTCTGCTGACTGTTCGTCAGCCATGTTTGGCCTATCGATTTTCCCCTTTGGCCTGCTGGTTCCACAAGTTCGGCCTATCGATGGGTTTCTTCGGCCTGCCGATCTCGGGCAAGATGTTCGGCTTGTCGATCTTAAAAGTTCGGCCTGCCAATCTTAAAAGTTCAGCCTGTCCTTAAATGCCATACAATAAAACATTCATACATTATTGCATCATAAATAAACATATACTTAAAATTTCACATGAACACTAGAGCACAATGATCCTATGCGGTCGTTACCTGTCACAAAACTTGACATAAAACGTTAGTAATATGCACATCACATATCATATCATATAACGTAATTTATTAATAAAATTCCTTAACAACGTTACTAACTTAACATGGTCCGTTACATAAAATAGGTGGGTGTTACAAAACATGCATTTATTTTATTAAATCTCACTGTAGATTCAATTCCTTGGAATTTCCTAAGTTACAAAAGTAGCAAAGCTAGTGTTAAGGAAAAACAGATTGAAAATCTTACATCGAGTCCTTGTACGCTATTACTTGAACATTTTAGATTGCTCAAAATAATCCTCAAAAACTAAGTCTTAGACTTTAAGAAATTTTGCAATATTTGTAAATTTTCTAAGCAAAACTTTGAATGCACACTATTTAGGTTACGTAATCCCAAAAGAAGTGAAAACAAGTACTACAAGTCACAATTTGTAGGTCCTAAAAGGTTCTAGGGTCAGTTTGAGAGTGGGCATTTTATAGCAAAAGTACCGGTTTCAATTTTTTGGTTTTGCCGATTTATGAAGAATACAACTTTAGCGATTGGTATAAGAATATCTATAAAATATTCTACATTACTCCAAAAATTATAAAATAAGGCCTAATTAAAGCTAACACCTGGATCTTTCCAATGAGCTATAACATGCTTAATTTCAACTTCATTAAGATCTCCAAAAACATATAAAATAAAACAGGGCCACAACTATTTTTTTGTAAAATTTACTGCATTAGTGTGTAACTTCAAAAGTGCGTATCTATGGCTACAGATGTTCAAATAACGTGATTTTTATGGCTTCACGAAGCTTGGAGGATATACTATAAATTCCTATAAGTTTCTAAGCATTACATTGAAAAATTTATAACGTAAAATTTAAAACTTGGCTCTTTAAGGCCTGTTCTTCATTCTTCAAAGTGCACTATGTCTTGATCGTTCTTGAGATTTGATTTTATTCTGAATAATTTGATTATACATTTACACTTAGCAAAACTCAAGAAAATGATTAGCTATTTTACATATAGCAAAAATTGATTTGTTATCATCAAAACTAATTTAAAATAACTTTGTGAAACTTTAGGGTTATATAATGTAAGTATAAATTGCTTGAAAACCTTACACGATTGTTTTCTTGGGAAACTATCGTGTAAGGTTTGTTTGTTTTTTTAGTAGCTTACATGATGGTTTTTCAATAAAACTGCCATGTAAGGTGCTATAGCTTATAAGCCGATATATCCTTGACGGTTGAATTTAGAGAACCGGCCCGTAAAATTTTGTATGTTGTTTTTACATTAGCGTATATGTACATATGTAATTACAAAAATAATATATTTATACCCTTCTAATCATCTTGTTTTACTCCAAAATGGCGATATGATATATGCAACTGACAATCAACATTTTCTTAGGCCAATTTTAACTTCACTACTTTAGCCATCTCCAAGCAACAAACAAGGTCCAATTAATAAATTAAAGAAGAGCCTTAAATTTCAGAAATCTATTGTTGTTGTTGTGTATGTCTTATATATAAGTTTAAACGCAAGAGCCTAAACTTGGATATGGAATTAGGTTTATGAGCTAAATCAATCATGATCACCCTTGAGTATTGAAAATTTTAAGTAGTAGTGGAAATTTTTGTGTATTTGAATATGTGTTGTAAACTTTGTGTACATGATTTTGCAAAAATTATTAAGTTAAATGTAAATATCTGATTTTGTAATTAGGGCCGTAGATTAATGGATAAGAAATGGAACTAGCCATCTCGTAGAAAATTAGAAATTCAGTTTATAATTTTTTTTTGACTTTGACCGATTTTCTACGAAGGTTTCTGATGCAAACCATTGTGGAATATAAACCTTACGCGGGGGTTTTCATGAAAGATTGTTATGCACTGAAGTCTTCATGTCCAGAGGGTGGCGATGGGTTTAGCAAGAGAAGGAAGAGAAGAGGTTGCTGGAGGGTGGTGTTCACTAGACTTGCGTTGGGTTCACATATAATTTTTGTTTTTGGTGAAAATAAAAAGTCTTAAATTAAAAAGTGAATAGAAATTAGATTCCTACTCTTAATGGGGGCATTTTAGTAATTTCATTATAAAAAACTTCCACATTAGTTTTTGGGTTTATTTTGATAGGAGTACATCAATTTTCAAGGGTTTAAGAGTTGAGGGATTGTCTTACCAAATTTTTTTAAAATAGGGACCAAAGTATAATCTACTAAAAAGTTAAGGGACTACGAGTCCAAATTACAAGCTCAACCTCTTTATTTGTAAAAAATAAACTAAAAATTCAATTATATTTTTGTGTGAAACTACTATTAATAACAGCAAGAGCTTTAAACTTATTTAACCAAACAAATTTAAAAGTTTTTAAAAAATAAAAAAGGATAAATTTCTTACATTATCTAAACAATAATTAAAAAGCCATTGCTTATGTTTTTTTTCTTCTATAGCTTAAACAGAAAAGCAAAAGAGATTCATTTCGTGTAGTCCATGAAAAGAAAAGGTTTCCAATAATTTATAATAAAATTCAAAATCCGTTCACAAACTCATTCATTTTAATTGATCATTTTTTTTTTCATGTTGTTAGCTTTTCTGGGGTAGAAATTACATAATTATGGAAGGAAAGTGCTACTAGTAGAATATTAGAAATGAATAGGATTTTAGAATCTAACTTGCAACAAATGAGCCTATGTACGTTGAAAAAATAACCAGTGGTTGATTTGCAATATAACTTGTAGTGGGTCTCAGGAGACTGTATTTGCTCCTTACATACATGGAGCAAATAGGACTTGCTCCTTTATATCAAACGGAAAAAAGGAAAAAATAGAAAAAAAATTTAAAAAGAAGAGGAAAAAGAGAAGCAAACGCTTGGCCTCCTTCCATACATGGAGCATACGGGACTTGCTCTTTTTATGCAGGTATGGATAAGGATAAGTTATATATAAAAATGATTATGAGACACATAAAAATTGTAGAAGGGCGGGCTACATGGGAAAAAATACAGGTGAAATGGAGAACCCAAACAAAAAAATAAGTATTTTTTAAAAAATACATTGTAAAAAAAATGCAAAGATCATATTATAAAAAAAATTTTTGGGAGCATTTGATTTTCTTTTAACAAAAAGAAAATAGCTTAAAAAGAAAAAAAGAAAAAATAAATAAAGAAGAAAACTTTGAAAAAACAAAAGGAAAAAAAGGAGAGGCCAACACTTGACCTCCTGACAAGCAAGAAGAAAGCATGACACGTCCTTATTTTATATAAAAAGAAGAGGAGGAGGAAAAAAAAAAAAAGAAAAGTTCAAAAAAAGTAAAAAAAAAAAAAAAAAGAGACCAACACCTGCCCTAATTGTAAGCATGAAGGATATATGACTTGCTCCTCGACTTAAAAAAAGTATAAAGTTTAAAAAAGAAAAGTGTAAAAAAGCCACGGCAAGCACCTAGTCTAGACTCGCTCCGTTCATATCGAAAAGATAAAAGAAAGGGGGGGGGGGGGGGGGGGGGGGAGGTGGGTCACGGGGTTAGCACTTATCGTCCTTTACAATCATAGAGAAATTAAGGGGAGGGAGGAGGGCGTCGACAAAAAAGATAAAAAAAAGCGGGGGGAGGTCGACATTTATTGTCCTTATAATTCTAGAGAAAATAAAGGATCTTTTTGGTTGTAGTTTTAAAATGGTTTTGTTTTGGTTATGAAATGAAAATGAGAAATTTTGAGAAATTGTATTGGAATTTTTTTAGAAATTGCAGTTGTTTTTTTTTCCAGAGATCATTTTAGGTATAAGAAAATAGTGAAACTATTATGCATATCTAAAAATGTGCATCAAGTAATATGTCAAAAATGAACACAGAAATGATAAAACAACTTTAAATCAACTTGCATTCCTTCACAAAACCCATTCTCACTGTCTTTTTGTTTTCGATCTCTTCTTCAAGCATTTTCTAACTAAATGTTATTTAGACAGTTTTTATATTCGCGTCACAAAAGATGTGCATAATCATTTTCAAAATTATGTAGAAATAGTACCAACCACCCCATAGTTTTCCGTCCTTTTAGCAATTTCTCTTCATGTGGTCAAATTTTTTTTTCCTAAATCCTGCCCTTTTAGTAGTTATCCTACTCAAGTAATATCTCATCAAATGTGCCCTTTTAAATACTTTTTTTTTTCATATGTATCGACAAATAATTTACTTTTTAATTTGCTCTACTAATTTTTGTCTTGCAAATGTGCTCTATTTAAATATATTTATTTAGTAAATCAAACTATTAATTAGAGAAAAATTAAAAAAAGTTCGAATATTGAACATTATAATTGATTGTGAAGGGTAGAGTCGTTTGCTTTTATAGTGTTTTCTCTCTCTCTCTCTTTTTTTTTTTTTTTTTTCTAATCTCGTCGATTGAAATTTACCCCATCAAAAACACATTCGAGTAACTAAAAACAAATTAAATTATAAGAATACAATTTGCCTATTGATCCGCCAAGTGAACTTCAATTTCCATCATACGCTATTATAATAAGAGTGTACAAATAACATATAACATACCATGAGGCATATGAGATCAAGGAAAATAAGGGGTCTATTTACTTAAGCTATTTAAATCATGATGGTTTGAACTTTTTAGATTTGAGATGACAAATTTGAAAACTTTGATTTAATAGCCACGACTCCACTAGTAGGATTTGAACCCATCAAATCATATCCTTTGATACCGTCAAATTACATGGATAAATCGGTACATCACATGATATATTAAAGATAATTTCAAGTGATATCTACCTCATGTTTTTCGTCTAAACGTATTTCTCTCTTTTTCAGTGCTTTGTAGAGGCAATTCGTGAGCTTAAAAATAGTGAGCATGGACTTGATTTTGAGCCACAACCAAATTATAGTCATCAGTCGTATATAAAAGAGAACGATGTGCATGAGTGTCACGCCCCGAAGTACGGGAGGCGACGTGGCAGATTATTTAAATTAATTAAAGAAAAATTTAATTAAAATCAAGAGTTTAAGGATTTAAGTTAAATATAAAATGTGAAAATTTAAAGAAAACCATAGCATAGATAATTAATATTAAAGAATAAAAATAGCAAGTATGGGTCCCACAGACCCACAATTTGTGCACACACGTGGTACTGACAATATCATAAATATAATCACAGTCCAGGTACAGATAAAGTTAAAATCTTATATGCCTTGATTTAAATAATACAAATTAATCTACTAGTCCCTCTATTGCTCTTAGGTCTCGTTCGTTGAACTTTCTCCAAACCTAAATAGAAAACCACTTAGAAGGGGGGAATTTAAAACAAATAAAACGTGAGCAAAAGGCTTAGTAGGACTATGTTTTATAAAATAATTTAATTTAAAAAAACATTTCATTATTTAGGAACATTTAAAAGAAACCTTAATCAAATAAATAAATAAATTTGAATAAAACCGTTCTTACCCAGAACAGTTTACTTGTACAACCAGAAATATCATTTTCTTTTTCCTAGGCAAACCATAAGGATATCACCACCGTAGTGGCCCAGCTGGGTTTCGGGACCTGCCCCCAAGGTCGATTGCTACACGACCTGATCTCTGATATGGAATCATGCCCATATGTTTATTATCATCATCATTCAAAACCCAATTACCGAGTGTTGTCATTTACATTTATTATGAAGTCCATTTCTGTTTACGGTATATTAAAATATAACCGATAAATTCATTTTCAAACAACCGTTGAAAATATTTTAATAGAAATCCTTTTCAAAGCCAAATCATTTTGAAACTAGGCTATCAAAGAATGGGGTAGAAGTCCTACCTCAATACTTGTGCCGGTGCCCCACACCGTAATCCCGGTCCGCGTTACGTTAGCTCCGCGGAACCACGAACGATCCTAGATACCAACTAAGTCGATCAATATCTAGTTCAAGACATTCTATGTTACTAAATCATTTCATGATGTCCTAGTGTGCCATTTGTATCTTTAAAATCATTCTATAAGGTTAGAATTTAAATCGGGGTTCAAAACAGTGAAAACGGGTAAAAAATCACAAAATTTTCCATACTCGGCTGGCCTACCGAATTCCCTGCTTCGGCCGGCCGAACTGTGCGGTTCGGCCTGCCGGAAGCCATGTTCGGTCGGCCGAACATTCCCAGGTTCGGCCTGCTGGAGAGATGAACACCGGTTGGCCGATCCCTTGATCCGGCCTGCCGAACACACAGTTCGGCCTGTCGAACTGGGAAAACCCAGAAATCCAGTCACAGGTTTTCGATTCCCCCAAATCTAAATCTTTATTTTAACCTATTTTTCTCAAATCCTAGGCGTGGAAAACAATCATAGTTGATAGAAAAACATACTAGAACACATTTGAACTCATTTAAACAAGATTTAAACTCAAAAATCCAAAAATGAGAAAATGGGGAGAAAAATGAAAAATCTTGAATCCAATCCGTTTTTCTTCAATCTAAGCTTAGATTCTAGTTGTTCTAAGTTCATTTAACTCAAATCAAAGGTTTTCTAAGCTCAAGCAGACCTAGATTTCAAAAATGCATAAAATTGAAAATTTTGGAAAAAGTTTAGAAATTTAAAAACTAACCTCGAACCGAAGCTTCAATCCACGTTCTCGGTTATCAAATCACGTCCCCGAGCTTCCTCCTTGCTAACCTGAAGCTTGGATTCGAATTTTGATTTCAAAAATTTGAGAGAGAATTTGAGAGAGAAGAGAGAAGTTGAGAGAGAGAGAGGAGAGAGAGTGAGATCAGGGAGAGTGAGGAGAGAGGAGGGGAAAAAAAGAAATAAATAGAGGAGATTTGTAGGCAGTTTTACTGTGCAAAAACCAAATGCTACCCACGGTTTTGTAAAATGGAATATTTTTAACATTTTACAAATTGTTGTGTTTTAAAACTCAAAACATCATTTTAAAACAATAAGAAATCATTTGAATTCATCAAATTAACAAAACAACCAAAATTTCAAAATCCAACCAAGTAATCAAATTATTGAAACATTAATTATGGCACACTAATTCATCATTTATATTACAATAACATTAAATAAATTTCGGGGGTTACAATAAGAGTAGCAACTTTGAGCCACAACCAAACTATTACTACTTTCAGCCACAACCAAACTATAGCTATCGTAATACCAAGAACTTTGAGGAACAAATCAACTATAGCTATCGTGATACTAGGAACTTTGAGCCACAACCAAACTATAGCTATCACAATGCCAAGAACTTTGAGGAACAACCTAACTATAGTTATCGCAATACCAAGAACTTTGAGGAACAACCCAACTATAACTATCGCGATACTAAATAGTTTGTCCCACAACCAAACTATAGCTATCACAATACCAAGAATTTTGAGCCCCAACCAAACTATAGCTATCGCAATATAAAGAACTTTGTTACACAACCAAACTATAGCTATCGCAATACCGAGAATTTTGAGCCACAACCAAACTATAACTATCGCGATAGCAAGAACTTTGAAGCACAACCAAACTATAGCTATCACAATACTAAGAACTTTGAGGCCTAACCAAACTATAACTATCAGCATTCCAAGAAGGAGAAAGGGGTGTCCGAGGGTAGCAAATTTAAGTTGCAACTAAACTATACCTATCGCCATATTGAGAATGAGAAGGGGGTGCCTAAGGGTAACAACACAGTTGAAGACTTGGGCCATGTTGAAGCCTGATATCACTACAATGTTCTAGCATCTACGACATTTGTTTTCCTTTGTAGTGTGCTTGTGATGTTTCTACACTTTAATGTGAAGTCTTGTAAGTTGGAATAATGTCAAGTTACTATGTATGTAATAAATATGAATAAAGAACTATATATTTGTTGCTTAAGGATATTAACATTTGTTACTCAAATTAAGCACTTTATTTAAAATATTTTAACCGATATATGATCTTTGAATTGATGTGGCGTGAGTATTAAATTATATGTGACATTTTAATTGACCCTTTCTGGTGAATATGTTATAACATGAACAATATATAGTTGATATATTAAAATGAAAACAACGCAATACAAACAATAAAAATAATTAGTTAAAGCTTCAACAGCGCATACTTTTCCCAAAGTCGATTATAAGAAAACTTGAGCAAGTTTAGTATAAAAGTTGTAAAGTTGGTTATTAACACGAATTACCAATAAAGATTATATCTCATATTGCTTATCAACGAAATTAACCTTTGACTTTTTGTATTGAGAATGCACAAAAAAGAGTATCCTTGAAAGCAAATATATATATATATATATATATATATTTCGCCCGCTTGTGAGGAATTTCCTTCCTCACCGTGACTTCAGACAAGTTTTTTTTTTTTTTTTTCCCAGATGACAGATGTGTTCTTTTTATTTGTCGACAAATTGCAAGTCAATATGTCAAAAACAACAATATTAAAGAGGAAAAACACATAAATATCAGGCTCTCCATCTCCAATAATATTATTGTCGGTTGAACCAGTTTTGAAGTTGTAGATTTTCATTACATTCGTTTTCCTTCTTTCTATAGAATCCACTGAATCATAGTAACTGTACTATTACACGAAGCCACTTTATTACAGTCGATTCTATCGTGATGGATGAAGCTGTGTAGGGAAGTTGGTTGTTTTCTAATTCTCCTCTGGATTCTTGTAATTCGTCGACGGAATCTCCATCCCCACTGAGGAGACCAACTTGTTTCTGGTGTTCTTCAATGAAGGGTTCGAGCAAGACTAACGTGAAAGACTATTGGACCGGAAGCAACGATTTTGATTAGAGCAAGAATGAGGAGTTATTGCCGGATTAAGGAAGTTTCACCACAAATAAGCCATGAAAGATACTCAAAAAGGCAATGGTGGAACAAAAGAAGATTAGTTTGGAGGCACAAAAGATTGTCAAGTTGGCTAAGCAAGCGTCTTCGAGATAAACATTTCTGCCACTGAAGACGAGCTAAGTGATAACTAAAAACACTTGATGAGTTTTATTTTTCATAGTTGATAAAAGTTGCTCATGGTTATATTTTATAAGGCTTTCAATGTCGGCCCCCCCTTAGATATTTGATAAAAAATTTCCAATATATTTTTTTCTTTAATAATAATAATATAACAACACAAAGGGAACCCTTTATTCTCAATCATAGTTGGGCCTGTTCATTTCAACTCCGTTTAGTGTCTATCACAGTGTGCAATACAATGTCCTATATTGTCTATAAATCTTATCATTGTGCATCAAAGCTCAGATTTGCTGAGCTCTCTCTCTTTAAACTTCTCCCCTCTCTAGAATTCACTCCCCCTCTCTCTAAAATTTGAAACTTGTTCTTAATTTTTTAGATCTTCTTTCTTTTCTTCTTGTTTCTTTTTCTTTATTTTCTATGGATCTAAAATATCATCACCTGAGGAAATACTTCCTATCACTTTCCTAAAAGATTTTCTAGCAGAAATACAGCCTAGAGTCAATTGACTATAGATTCTCATGCGTTTTAGAATCCCCAATGATGTGAGGATGCTGATCGAAGGAAAAATTTGTTCTAATGACTTCAATTAGAGTGTCGGCCTTCTAGGTATAGGTACCAGTCGTAGTGCGATAAAAAAAAGAGCTCGTGCCATCGAGTCCAAATGTGGGGATAGACTTGTGAGGGTAAATGTTGTTCGGTTGAATTTGTGTATGTAAATAAGGAGGACAAAATTCAATTCTACAAAGATGGCCTTTCTAAAGAGAACTTGGATGACCTTCATGCTTCTCTTCAAAACTATCCGAGTGGATATGTTCAAGGTGCAATTTATAATCTTTGGCCCAAATTCTATGTAGAAAGACAACATCATAGGAATCTGGGATTTAAAGATCCTGTTTGTCAATTTGTAAGAAAATTAGATAGGGACTAAATTCTTAATCTATAGAGATCGTTTGAGTGTTTCTGCAAAAAAAAAAAAAAATGTATTTTGTGTTTTGAATGTGTTTATTTTTAGATTGTTACAGTATATATTAAATAATAAATTGTTTTTGTTTTATCATTACAGTAGTTGTTAAGTATCAGTCTTTGTTTTATTTAAAAAAAAGTTACCTCGTCATATGCATCACGTGTTTGTTCTTGTTTGTTTGTTTGTAGATTATCCCAAAAAAAAAAAAAAAAACAAAGTATATGGTTAAATGTGTCATTCTTTTTCAAAAGTTTATGGCAGCTTTATAGATTCGGTGCTTGTTTGTCAAAAAGTTGTACAATCATGTCTGAGTGTCTTTTGTTATTTTGTTTTCAATTGTCAAAAGTTATATAGTTCGTGTATCATTTTCAAAAGTCGATCATATTGTGTGTTTACTTTTCAAATTTATTCAAATTTGGTCTAACTTTTTCTAACATGTCTCTATCTTATCTTCTCACTTTTTATATGTAGAATATCATATCATGTCTTCTTTTCTTTAAGATATGATATCACCTACCTGCTATCACTACCTCTCATAACTCCTTTGGTATTTCCATCATCTTTAAGATCTCAACTAGGACTCAGTGTTTTAGGCAGAGCAGACTTAAAACCAAAACAAAAAAAATCAAATAGTAAAAAAAAAAAAAAAGATTCAGTCTGTCTTAGAAACCAAACATGACTTCCTCCCATTCATCTAGGAAAATCGAAACCATTTGTGTCTTCTGTGGTTCTAGTCCTGGTAAAGGCAAAGTCTACTTAGAAGCTGCAGAACACTTAGGGCAAGTCTTAACACGTAGAAAGATTAATGTGATTTATGGGGAGGTAGCTTAGGGTTAACCTGTATAGTCGTAGATCAAACTATTAAAATCTTAATTTAACTGCTAAAACACCCTACTCTACCGCGGAAGAAAAATTACCTTCTCCACTTCTATGTTTAGGTTCATGCACTCTTTTTTTTCTTTCTATTTTGCCTAATGGGTATTGCCTAGTTAGGTTTTTAATGAGACATAACTTGTTATAGTCTATGAACAAGGCTCAAGTTTTGTTCGGCTCTCTCTTTCTGTTGCAGTTGTCTCATATATTAAGATCTTTTCTTCCGGTTCAGGTTGTATTTAGTTTACATTTGATCATTTGTTTTCCCGTTCGAGAAGTGACTGGTTTATGTATTATTTCTATTTTCTTTTTACTTTAATAATTTTTAAGTAAAGGATTTAACATAAGATTAGGAGTGCAAAATAGTGTCAACCTATTTGAGATTTTTTTTCTCCCTTGACGTTAGCGTCCTCTGTCTTCATAAAAAAAACTATAAGTATTATAATTGAGGAAAAATCGCATGATAATTGCTATTTTCTAGCTCATGGAACTATTGCGAGCATATATATTGAATTTGTC
The DNA here is from genome assembly GCA_025403435.1 of Artocarpus heterophyllus. Lineage (NCBI taxonomy): Eukaryota > Viridiplantae > Streptophyta > Magnoliopsida > Rosales > Moraceae > Artocarpus > Artocarpus heterophyllus. The sequence continues at coordinate 1,780,139 of CM046348.1, read as the reverse complement.
CTCTCTTTTGAGCAAAGTGCATTTTGAATCTAATTCTATTAATTTATCCTATAAAGGACCCGTCTATTTATAGTTCTTCTTTACGTTTTAAATGATATTGGCTACTTGGTTTCATTGGTTGCACTGCAGTATAAATTTAAAATATTCATAATTAGACATAATTGCACAGTGATATATTTGACCCATTTGATCACTGCGGCTTTATTAATTATTTATCTATTTATTTACTTATTTCATACGGTGCGAGAACTATTGCTAGTATGCATGTACAAACTCACATACCGAACCACTTTATTAAGAATTCAAATTCTAGTGGATATATGCATATACAGATTCACGTACTCAACTAGTTGGGCTAGCATCAAGTGGCACTGCGACTTTATTTATTTGTTTTTTTTGACCGCGTGGGACTTGTAACTCCCACTTTACATTAAGACAAAATGAAAGCACACGAATTTGTATCTTGATAGACACATGTACACACTCACACGGATCAAGTGACACTCCGGCCTTATTTAAAGAGCGTATTACTATATATATAAGAAAATACACGCATACATACACACTTATATATATATATATAGATTTAGATGGAAGTCTTTGGCATTTGAACCCATAAAAGATTAACATGAGGTGGGAAGATATGGCACACAGGATTTCCTGGCTTAGATCCAATCAAGCGGAAGGCCACATAATTGGGGTCCCACAGTGTTGTGTCCAAGTGACAACCCACAAAACCATCGAAAATGTCTCCATTTTCACCACCCAACAAAACTTTGTACGCCTTAAAGGCTTTTGGCCCGTGCTGGGTGTGACAATGCAACACGGTATAGGCATAGGCCATGGTGTGGCATGATACCATCTTTGAAGCTAAAACCTCTTCAGGCGTTTCCAAAACGGTGTAGTTTTGGAAACTGCTAATGCCTTCGCTGTATGGAGAACTATGAACGGCGGATGTTAGAAAAGTGAAGTCTTGATCCATTTCAAATATGTGGCCAACAAAATCAAGCATAGATTCCCAGGAAGTGGCACAAAACTTGGTCTCTCCTTTAACAGCTGGAGTCTCGCATGATCGGAGAGTGTTTTCTATTGCTTGAGCTTCTTTAGAGCCTCGAGCGATAGAGAAGAAGTTGAGCAGATATGGGAGTTGTTTTGAAGAAAAAGGAATCGAATCAACTTCATGTCTAGGCAAAAACTGGATAGGTGAAGCCTTCTTTGGAAAATACAAGGGTACTACCTTGCCTACATCCAGGTCCTTCATGTCGAAGAAAATTGAGTCGATGTGCGATGATGGGTCATCATGAGCGTCATGAACATGCATACGCCGTGCGCTTTTCATTGCTAGAGTAGTGCCATGAGAAATCTGAACAAAACTGATCATGATCGGTAACTTAAATCTGGATTATGTATATATAATAGATTACATATATTAATTTGAACCTCCAAATCAAATCATAGACATTGGAAGATTAATTACAAAAATAAAACAACTGAAAATTTGCGAAGTTGCAGACTTATACATGATCAGTTAAGAGAATTGGAGAGAGAAGATAATTTTAGTAATTTACCAGGAAGACAAGTAGTGCAAGAAGCAAGAGACTCCTACAATGCGGAACACCAAACCCCATCTTTTTCTCTTCCTCTGCCTCAATATTTTCCACCACTAAATTAAATAGTACAAAGAGATCGATGTTATCGAGGCAAGAAATCAGTATCTTTCTTTCTTTCTTTCTTTTCCTTGAAGTATTCATTACATAAGTTATCACAAGTAGACGACTTTTTATTTTTTAGAAGGAACCCGATCAATATGATCCTTTTGGAAAAAAAAAAAGTAAAAAGACTAAATTGAATTCAATTATTGATTTGAATACTCTTTATTTTGATACAAAAGAATACTCTTTATTTATATAAAAACTTTTATGGTAGGACCTTAAAAAGGTCACTATCAATATGGTTATTTTTTTGACCGTTGTATTTTTATTAGAAAAAATATGTTCTACGTAATTTTAATGTGATATTGACCAAATATAACTGTCCTAATATAATCGTACATTACGGGTATGAGTCCCTGTCAAAAATGCTTATTAAAAGAAAGATTGAAAAATCTACATTAAACCACGATTAAAAATTTTGTGGTAAAAGTTTTAGTATCTCAACAAAAAATTCAATTAAAGTTGTGAATAAATGTATATAAGTCACACAAAAATATCCTGACCAAACCTTCAAAAAAAAAATATGTTGGTTTAAAGTTTTGTTAAAAATTGTTGTGACTAAAAGTTTAGTTCTTATTATGAATTTAAGGATTAATAAAAGATTTAGAGATTAAATCATTACAATTTAAGCATTAATAGTGCCCAAAACATATAATGTTTTTTATGAATTTTTTTTAACCTAACATTAACTAGTATAATAAAAATGCTTCTCTTCACACACGGAGCCAATAAGCCCAATGGAGGCATAAACTCCCACTTATTTATTTATTTATTTTTTAAATCTTATAGATATATATGTAACGTATTATATTAATGTTATATTAATGTACAAGCCAATGAGCTCAGCAGGGGCATAAAACCCCATTAAAATAAATAAATAAATAAATAAATAAATATATATATATATATATATATATATATATATATATATATATATATATATAGATGTAACATATTATGTTCACCAAGTTTTTATTTTTCCTTGGCATCAAACGGGAAGCGGATTCTTTGAACTCAGGGGTTATGAGAAATTCTGTTACTGAGCTGATGCTCCTTAAAACTATTAATGTCCCAAATAAAATTTCTCCGGCTCCTAAAATTGTTGAGGTTCAATGGTTTCCTCCTATTCCAGGTTGGATTAAAATTAACACTGATGGAGTTGCTAATGGTTCTCCAGGACCGACTACATGTAGACGTAATTTTTAGAACTTATCGTGGCTTCTGTAAAGGTTGTTTTGCTCGTCCATTTGGTATTCTTAATGCATTTGAAGCGGAACTTATGGGTGTCATAACTGCTGTTGAGTTTGCTAGCTAATTCAATTGAGATTGTCTTTGTTTTGAATGTGATTCAACCTATGTGGTGGAACTTTTAAAATCCCGGAAAAAACTAGTGCCTTGGCGTTTTTGATTTAGATGGATTCGTGCCTTATCTTATTTGGAGAAAATTTCATATTAGGCGTCTCATGTTTTTAGAGAAGGAAATCATGTTGCTGATAAGTTGGCCTCACATGGTATTTCTTTAATTGATTCTTCTTGGTGGATCACAATTCCAGATTTCTGCGCTTCGGGTGTTTATAGAGACATGGAGGGTCGGCCCGGATTTAGATTTTGTAATTAGCCGACTCTTTAAGCAATATATATTCTTTTTCCTTTCTTAGTCTTTTTCTCTTTGAGTTTTAGTTAGAAGGTTTTTAATGAGGCATATTTGGAGCTATTTCTCAAGGTGAGAGTTTAGGCTTTATCCATTGAGACTGGTTCCCGGCTTTACACTTCTTTATTATTATTTCTTTTCTTTTGTCTTTTGGGTTTATCTCCTCCCTTTTCGTTAAACGTTTGCATTTTTTTTTATCAATAATATTGGAATGGGAGGCTTGGTATAAGGTGCCAACCTAGTTAGAATATTTCTTAGTGCCTTGATACTGGTTGCCTCCTTTCCTCATTTTATTAAAAAGAAAAAAATGGACATATAACCCCAATTATAATAAAATTAATCTTATAATTCTTATTAAATTTTGTCTTGGACTTTTAGTTATTAGACACTTCTGACCAAACACTAGTAGAAGTGCAAAAAATACGAAAACCGTAGTAGAAATTTGGGGTTTCACGACGGTCTCTTACACTATTAGTCTAAGAATGACTACTCAAGAGACTGATTTAGGTCTTAAAAACTCTTTCACAATTTTTGAAAATTTCTAATAAATTGCACAAATAAATAAGTTCATACAAATAACAATCACAATGAACTTAAAAGGAAATAAATACTTTAAAATAAAGAGCTAAGGGGAGAGAAGTATAAACATTATTATAGTTGTTCGGCAATATGTTTATGTCCACTGTCATTAAACAAAGCTTGACTTGACCTCTTCCATAATAATGGCCATCTTTTTGGCACAATCATTCCTTATACAAACCCGGTGACTTGCTCTATCCGAGGCTCGTTATGGCCTCTTAAAATATTAATTTCTACGGAGATCGACAAACCAAATATCTCAATTTTTAAGGCTTGAAAACCTATCACTCAAAAGGATATTTTTGACAATTTGGCTCACTCACAATATAGACTCATTTTGGAAGATGTGAGCAACTCTAAAAGAAAGATATAGATTATGTAAGCTCAGGAGTGTGTGAAGACATGAATGCTCATAATCAAAACAATATAAGAAAGATTGCAATTAATGCTCAGTGTTGAACACAATGAATGAATGGGTATTTATAGCTTACAAGTATTCAGTTATGGCTTAAAATATCATTTTTAGATCAAAATAGTTGTTGCAAATAGAGTTTTAACGGTAAAAAATCTAGCCATTACAGACTGACCGGTAGGTCCAAAATTTAAAATTTATTAAACAAGGCTCTAACAGGCACATGACCAGCAGGCCGCTTAAGGTGGCCAGCAGGCCGATCATGGCCATCAGCATGCCAGTCTATGAGCTTGCGGTCTCGGCTTGCCGGTGCAGAAGAGGAAGAATGTGGGTTCTCAAGTTCTCAGGTTTCGGGTTTTTTCTTTTTTACATGTGTAATAATCAGGTGTAGGAGAGTTTATTTTTGTTTGATAGTCCATCATGTTTTCACCGTTAGATTCAGAAGCCTAATATTATTCTCCATTCTCTATACACATTTGGGGAAAAAAAAAAAAAGTGAAGCTGGCAAGAAAACAAAGACACTTGAATTAAGTAAGAAAACAGAAAAAAAAAAAAAAAAAAGGAGCACACAAGCGAACTACCACGTGTTATCTTATATCCGTACTTTCAGAACACATTTGGCAAACTTTTGCTTATGTTTTTAACGAATAAAAGTGGAGAAACAGAAGTTGTAAATTTTTAATAAATGCTTGGAACAATATTTTTTTAAAAGAGCTTAAATAGGTAAAAATTATTTTAATTAATAGGTAATAGATATATTATAATGAAGTTTATAATTTACAAAAACTTTGGTATATATTTTAAAGTCTATTTTAAAAGTGATTTCTTGATAAGCTATATGTTGTAACTTTATACATTTAGAGATCTAAAAAACTTCTAACAGATAATCTAAACACTTCTATAAACAAGTTTTGAACCAAAAAAGCTAAAAATAGCTTCTAAAAGGCCCTCCCAAACATGCCCTTAATCTACTTACAACTTATTATAGAAGTGTGCCATAAAATATTAAATCATTTTTTTTTACTAAGAATAATATTATATAACTTATTATAGAAGTGTGTTCTATATAATATTATAGAACTTAGTATAACTTATACAGGCATTTAATATTCCCCAAAAGAAATAAAAGTCCTTCCAAGAATTATTTTTATAGTTCATACAACTGAGACAAGGGATGCTAATCTTTTCTCTATAAACAGTGTGAGAGGTTTCAATGTTGCAAACACAAAAACAAGAAACAGAATAAGATCTTTTACACAATCATGGTAGACATGAAATCTCCCAGTGCTGTTGTTCTCTTTGTTTTCCTTCCACATCTGTTGGTAAAGCACTTTCTCCTGTTCGATCTATTTAGCTCTTTTATTTTTCCTTTTGGGTGATTTTATAAGTTTAAGCTTTGTCTTCTACAATGCAATGATCTGTTTTCCGCTGTATTATATAGAGTGTTAATTTGATAGGACGTAAATCGTAATATGTTTAGTGTTTATATACCTTTTGAATTTACGTTGTCTTTCAACGTTTGTATCCTGGAAACTCTAAAGGAATATACCGAACTGCTAGTGTTTTAGGGAAAGGGTAACTAGAATGTTTGAAAATTGTAGCATCTGAAAGGTTTATTTTATAGTAATCTTTTGCTTTTTTTTTTTGTAGCTATCGAGAGCTTTATAAGGTTCCAACTGAGATGCTAAACAAAGGCTAATTATAAGAGAAAAAAACCCAAAAGTACATGAAGAATTTTAAGAGGCACAGGTACAGAAGAGCCTAAGTTTTTTTTTTTTTTTTTTTTTTTTTTTTTTTTTTTTTTTTTTTTTTTTAGAATAAAGAGCCTAAGATGATAAAAATCCAGGGGCAGGGGCAGGGACAGGTCCAGGAAATTTTGATTTTTTTTTCTTTTAATAAATGAATTCTTTAATTAATCTGATAGCGATCAGTTATATATGAGCATGTTTACTTACGAAACGTGATCATGAATGGCCCAAATGTTTTCTTTTCTGGAGTACTTCAAGAATCTAGTCTATTGATGTAAACAGTCATCAAAAGGACTAATTAGTAAGGCCAATACGTGATGTAAGGAATAATATAAGTTAATGCTTATTTATCTATTTTCAAAAAAAAAAAAACCAAAAATATTTACTTTATTATATTCTCTCTTTTCACCGCGGAAAAAACCACAAAAGTTGTTGCTAAATTTAACCAATAATTATAAGCACTTGGATAAATTTTATAATGACGAAATATTTTATAACGACTTCGACTGGCTTTTGGATTTTTATTTATTTATTTATTTTTTAACGCGCCCTTTGGGTAAATTTTTATGAGTCTTATTTGTAGTATTTTTTTTAAGGAAAGAGTTTCACTTTAATCCTTTAAAAATGTACTTTCGATTTTCTCTCTAGCTTAAATATTGATTGCCTTGTTTGTTTCTTTTTTCCCTTGTTCTTAATTTTTGTGATTTTTCTTTATTTTTAATATAATTAGAATAGAAAATTTGGTTGCAAGTAGGTTGCAACTTAGATGCAAGTGCTAATTGCATTTGATATCAATACTCCCCCTCACAATACCCTTAAAAAAAAAAAAAAAAAAACCCCTCTCACAATTATTTGAAGAAAAAAATATTAAAGAAAAAAGAGTAGCTTTTTGAACCCGATACATGGATGAAATATTACCTGGTCTATGTGTTTGATTTGACAAAATGTCATTATAATTCATATTTAATATATAATGAATCGTTTCTTGTGCAAACATGTCTATTGATATCTAACACAATTTTTTATCATATTGTATTCTTGCTTGTGCAGTGTTTTGCGCATTTAACAGAATCTAGGGGGCCGTTTGGTATTAATTTTAAAATAAGTGAAAATATTTTTGTTTTGAAAAATAAATTTTTTTGGGAATTATACAGATAGTGTTTTAAAAATTTTTGCCTCAAAAAGCATACGAAAACATTTAAAAAAATTTTAAAAACAAAAACAAACAGGGCATAAAAGACCCCATTAGGATTCCACATCATGCAAGGCCAGCTAACTATGCCAGAAGCAATTCGTGACGTAGCAGAAGAATGGATCGTTGACAAACAAAAATTTTCTGAAAACTTTGTTTATCGGGAATAGATATATAATTTTAATTATAGAAAGCTTTAGAACTTTTTACTAACCTTTTGAAGACTATCAGAGTATCCTAGCTTTCCTCTTTGAAACCACGATCTTTCAATCCAGGCCTCCACATCAATGGAAAGACGAGTAGGCGTCAAACTGCAAGAATAAATTTTCCTCACACTTTTCTGAATCTGCTATGTACTCAACACATGAGATAGCAGACTTTTTTTTTTTTTTCAGAGGAGAACCCTCAGTTTTTCTCTGTGAGTATTTTGCAAAAATTATGTGAATGAAAAAAACTCTTGAGATAACTGTTATCTCTTCCTTTTTATATCTGAGCCATTAACAAAATTTTCAATTAATTTCTAATTTGAAATCACCACCATATTAGACATATGAGGAAATAATATATTTCACATGATTGTTACTCTTTTTCCTTTGCTCTTTACTTTTTTTTTTTTTTTCAACGAATTACGTTTGTAATTCTTTTTTTTTTTCTTTTCTTTCCCGAATCACATTCGTGATTCATCTATCTCTCTCACACACACACAGATATATATATAAGTAAAATTTACTTTACGTAAACTTTCCTCTTTTTTTCCTTTTTTTTTCTTCTTTCTTTAACGAATCAGTTGCTGATTCGTTTATATATATATATATATATATATATAATATAAAGTAAAATCAACGTTTATTTTAATATATATATATATTAATATATTATAAAATCTTATATATAAATAAGATTCGGTTCAAAACCATATATATATATATATATCTAAATCTAAATTAAAAAATAAATCACATTTATTTAAGAATAGATATTAAAATTAATCAATTAATTAACTAACTAATGCTCAGTTAAATGCGACAACATTTATCACATCACATTATGTATCACTGAGAACATTTTTCTGTGTCACATTAATAATTCAAGTGTGAAATAATAAATTCAGAATTCAATAATTCTAAACTAAATATGTATAATTCATTCTATGCATAAATCCATTATAGTGTTACAGAGGTGGCATTGGAGACTTATAGACCTATAACCCAAGCTCCAATAAATTTGACAATTAATCAAACTCTTTCATTAATGTGCCAAATTTATTAGTTTCAGTGTTACTCCACTATAAACTTGAAATTGAACTCTTGAGGTTGTAGTGAAATTACTTAGAGAAAATTAGCGAGTAGTCCATTGATATAATCATTACATATAAGTCAGTCATCTATAAATAGTTCATAATAAGAGCTAGGTTCAATTTGCGTTTACCTCTCTTATTATATCTTTGTCCTTGAGTTCTAATAATTCTCTAATAAACAATTAATTCATAATCTTATTATGAACAAGCGCTCTACTGTTCAAAACTTGAATTATCACTCAAGAGAACTATTTTTATAACTTCTATAGGGAAGGAATGGATTCCATATCTGTATAATATTATTCCCAGCCATTTATTACATTATGTTTCCAAGATGCTAAGTTATGATCTGTGCTTAGACAAATCTTACCAAGCAAGTTAAAAAACATAATGTCATAAATATGAGTCTAATAAATACTCATGATTAAGACTGTCAAATATATGATCATCATAGTGATAAATTTGAATACTCTATTTGTAACGGATGATTATTAGAGATTCATAATTTATCTGGTCCAGTCTTATATAATATCATTATATAAAGTACATCCAATCTAATGTCTCTACATTAATAGCCCGGATAATGACTATTTCATTTTAAATAAAATTGGACCATACTTGTAATATTTAATTAATTATTACAGACTATTTAGATTATTATCTATAAATTTTATCCCTAAGCATACAATACTTATATGCTAAATTTATAGTTATATAAATAATCATAGAATTTTCTCGATGTTTGTAAATGTATTCATAACACATATAAGCAACCAAAATAATAATAAATGTCATTTTATTTATTTATTAACAATATATACAATATCACAGCTTTTAGGACACCAAACCCAACAATCTCTCACTTGCCCTAAAGCAGGTAAGATATGTCTCTAAGACCTAAGCCTTCCAAGTGTGCCTCGAAGCTCTTTGCAGGTAACGTCTTGGTGAAAGGGTTGGCAAGGTTGTTTTTGGACGTTATCTTCACGACTTCCACATCACATCGATGCACTATCTCTCTAATCAAATGATATTTTCTCTCTATATGCTTTCGTCTTTTGTGGCTTCACTGCACCATTGTTATCACAATACAGTGTGAGTGGTTTATCCCTGCTTGGAACTACTTCCAAATCATCTAAGAACTTACGGAGCCAAACAGCTTCTTTAGCTGCTTCACAAGCAGCCACATATTCAGCTTCCATAGTTGAATCAGCAATACAAGATTGTTTGATGCTTCTCCAAACTATAGCTCCACCACCAAAAGTAAACACTGATCCAGACGTAGATTTACGTGTGTCTTTGTTTGATTGAAAATTAGAATCAGTGTATCCAATGGGAATCAAATTCTCACCAGAATATACCAGCATATAGTTTCTCGTTCTCCTAAGATACTTGAGAATTTGTTTAACCGCTACCCAATGATCTAATCTTGGGTTAGATTGATACCGACTGACTATACCCACAGCATAGCAAATGTCAGGTCTTGTACACAACATAGCATACATTAGACTTCCCAATGCAGATGCATAGGGTACCCGTCTCATGTTTTTTTCCTCTTGAGGTGTCTTAGGACACTGCTCTTTTGAAAGACAAACTCTATGACGTATAGGTAAATTACCTTTCTTGGAGGTTTGCATCGAAAATCTTATAAGCACCTTATCGATATACGATGCCTGAGACAACGCCAACAGTTTGTTCTTGCGATCTCTTATGAGTTGGATTCCAAGAACATAAATTGCCTCTCCAAAATCTTTCATTTGGAAATAGTTGGCGAGCCATTTCTTTACATCAGATAATACGCCTGCATCATTCCCAATGAGTAGGATATCATCTACATAAAGAACCAAGAAGACCACCTTCTTATCTTTGATGTACTTGTAAACACAAGGTTCATCAATATTTTGATCGAAACCATAAGATTTGATTGCTTCATCATATCTAAAGTTCCAAGATCTTGAAGCTTACTTGAGTCCATAGATGGACCTCTGCAACTTACAAACTTTTTGCTCTTGACCTTTGACTACAAACCCTTCTGGTTGCACCATATAGATGCTTTCCTCAAGATAGCCATTCAAAAAGGCAGTCTTGACATCCATTTGCTATATCTCATAATCAAGAAAAGTAGCAATGGATAAAAGAATCCGAATGAATTTAAGCATAGCTACAGGTGAGAAAGTTTCTTCATAGTCAACTCTCTCCTTTTGGGTATGACCTTTTGCCACAAGCCTAGCTTTAAAAGTCTCAACTTTCCCATCCACTCCTCTTTTCTTTTTATAAATCCATTTACACCCTATGGGTTTTATCCCTTCAGGTAGGTCTACAAGTTCCCATACTAAATTGGAGTACATTGACTCCATTTCAAGGTTCATAGCTTCCAGCCATTTTTCCTTCTCAGAATCTTCCGTTGCATCACGATATGTCAATGGATCATCCTCACCATTATCAGAGATAGCAACATTTGCTTCTCTAAATTCCCTGTAACGAGCAGGTGGTCTCACAACCCTTCCACTACGTCGAGGTGGTATGACATTCTGATCGAGAGATGTGGTATTCTCATTTTGTCCTTCGACAACGGTTGTTGGTTGCAGTCTGATTTGATTAGAAAGTAACTCTTCAAGTGCAACTTTGCTATGAGGTTTATAGTTTGTCATATAATCATTCTCGAGAAAAGTGGCATTTGTCGATATAAGTACTTTCTTTTCCTGTGGACTATCAAATAAACCTCCCCTCATACCTTTTGGGTATCCCATAAATAAGCATACTTCAGAACATGGTTTCAACTTCCCAGTCTTTCCTTTCAGCACATGCGCTGGACACCCCCATATACGGATATGTCGTATACTAGGTTTGCAACCATTCCATAACTCTAAAGGTGTTTTTGAAATAGACTTAGATGGAACTATGTTTAGAAGATATACTACAATTTGTAGTGCATATCCCCAAAATGAAGTGGGTAATAATGAGTAGCTGAGCATGGATCTCACCATATCAAGCAACGTTTGATTTCTTCCCTCTGCAACACCAATTTGTTGTAGTGTTCTAGGTGCGGTGAGTTGTGATAGAATACCATGTTCTATCATATAGTCCTTGAATTTAGTATCAAGGTATTCCCCTCCTCAATCAGATCGAAAACTCTTCACCGTCTTTTCTAATTGCTTTTCAGCTTTTGCTTGGAGTTCTTTGAACTTTCCAAAAGTTTTAGATTTCCTTTGCATTAGGTATATGTAACCATACCTTGAATAATCGTCAATAAATGTAATGAAATATTCGTAACCACCACGTGCTTGTACATTCAATGGACCACAGACGTCCGAATGTATTAGCTCAAATGGCTCCTTGGCCCTTTCGTCTTTTGCAGAGAAAGGCCTCTTAGTCATTTTACCTTCAAGACAAGATTCACAAACTGGTAGAAACCTAACTTTTAGCTCTTTTAAAGGACCTTCCTTTACCAGTCTGTTAATTCTGTCAAGGTTAGCGTGACCTAATCTAAGGTGCCATAGGTATGTTTCATTATCAGAAGAAATCTTTTGCTTCTTGGGTTTTGGTTGTTCAACTCTGAACATTTCGGTATTGAGTAGTGATTTTTCATTGGGCCTTAAAGTGTAAAGCCTATTTTCCAGATGCACATAACAAATATTCAAACTATTTCTAGAAATATTAACGTAATTATTATTAAAAGAAACATTAAACATTTGTTCAAACAACCTGGAAACAGAAATCAAATTTCTATGAAAACAAGGAATGTAATAAAACATTGTCCAAAATTAAAAACTTAATTCTAAAATAAAGTTTAACAACTCCTACTGCTCTTGCTGAAACAACCTTTCTCGTTTCCACTCTCATTGTTTGTTCCCCATCAGCAAGCTCCCTTGAAGAACTAAGCATCTGCAAAGAAGAACAAACATGGTTAGTTGCCCCTGAATCAATTATCCAAGGTGAAGTATCATCTTCAACTAAACAAGCTTCTAAAACGCGTAAATCTGATTTACTGTTGTTCTTTTCTTTGAGCTCTTGAAGATACTTATTGCAGTTTCTCTTCCAGTGCCCAACTATGCTGTAGTGGAAACATTTTCCCTTGGGCTTCTTTTGGTTTGAGCTCTTTTTGCTGTTGTTGCTTTTGTTCTTCTTAGGTTGCCCTCTATTTTTAGACTTACAACTTCTTTCAGTCCTCTTCCTCTTCTTATTCTTTTGAGTAGAAGAGGAGGGTTGAGCTTCTGCAACATTTGCCTCAGCTTCTTTAGTCTTTTCTTTCGAAATAGGCTTGAAGGTTTGAAGCTCATTAGGCAACTCAGTCATGTTATATTTCAGCTTGTTCATGAAATAGTTGCTTTTGAACTGAAGGAACGTAGGGGAGAGGGTTTTCAAAATCATCCCCACATGTGTGGCTTCATATATCACTACCCGTTTACCTCGGCCTCATGGAGATAGTTAACTATGTTGAGAACATGTTCTCTGACCGAAATCCCTGCCTTCATTTTGGCATTCATTACCACCTTAACGGCTTTGTGGCGTGCCTTTTCAGAAGGTTTGCCAAACATGTCTTGTAGAGACTGCATTATCTTATAAGCAGTCTCCATGCTTTTGTGCTTCATCCTAAGCACGTCAGACATGCCAGCCAAAAGAAAACAGAAGGCCTTATTGTTTGCCTCGATCCAACGATCATATGCTTCTCGTACATTATGAGGAGCATTGACAGCAGGCTTTGGAGGACATTCTTTCGTTAGGACGAACTTGTAACTTTTACAAATTAGTACAATGTTCATGTTACTCTTCCACTTGACAAAATTATCTTCTGTTAATTTTTCATTTGAGAGAACAACGATGATTGAATTAGACATTGTTGCTGTAATAAATAAATAAAATAACATAAATTAAAATGGTTGCATAAACATCATAAATATATGTTTTGGAATAGTAAACGTGATACATGATGCATATGAAAAGCACACAAAAAATATTTTACTAATTCCACGGTTATTCAATTTTAATAAATAAAGTGCCGTCGTAGGGTAGGTCAAATTATTTATGAATTGAATTGAGACATTCTCAATTAATAAATATATTCAAAATATATCATATTTTCTATATTTATTAATAACTGTTTATTATGGTCAAGATATAATTAACAATTTAATTATGTCTTTATGAGTGTAACCCACTATTTTATATTTTAACAACTTAACTTAAAATTGCCGCCATAGGGTAGGTCAATTTTAAAATACATTATAAAATCATATCTCTAGGAAGCCAACATTATTATTGATTTAAATAGACACCCTCCGTAGGGAGGACAAAATCAAAACATCGCGAGGCGCCACCTAAATCTTACGGTGTTGTGTTAATAGTGGAGACCGCAAGTTATATTATCATATTATCTTCTCTCACTCATTATTTTAAAAGACGTGTTTTATCTTATAAAACATCATATGTTTCATAACCTTAGTAAATAAAAACAATTTTTAATTACTAGGTTATACTATGTGTTAATAGAATCCCATTCTACTTACACTTAAATAAATTACCAGATTTTCTAAAAATCTAAATTTATTATGTTTTGTCTAAGTTACCGAATATTAAACAATTTAAAATTAGATAATTTAGAATTAATGTGAATTTTACTAAGTCTTAACTATTAAAACTAAATTCACATTATTCGGTTGATTAAGATTCTATAAAACCAACCCAATTAATTTAATCTCATTAAATTAATTCTAACACATATTAAATCATTTTATAAACACCTTTGTAAAAAAATAATATGCAAGTATATGTATGTCATGTTACAATAACTATAAGTGGGTACTTTCTTAGATGACATGTTATCATGCATAAACATGTTATTACAATCATCACATGAAAATAAAGCATGAAAATAAACAATGGATTTTTGACCGGGTCCTTTTGGATAATTAAATTACAACCCAGAAAAAAAAATTACAGGGGTCTTCTTGTAATTTATACATAATTTCCTGCTCCAATTTTGCAATCTTCATCAGGTGGCTTATTGTGCAATAATCTGTTAGATAACCTTTGAAATTTGATAGGCCTAAAGTTCTCAACTGGGCCAAAAGATCTAATGAACTTCTTTTTCTACATCGCTCCACGTGTAGCAGGTGAAGGAGAGGAGAAAAGAAATAATAATAATAATAATAATAATAATAAATTACAAAAAGCCTATACCCCTTTATGGGTTTACACAGATTGATCTAATCAAACTGAAAATAAAATTACTAATCCAAAAGGCCTATATTTAACGACCAAAAATCTCTTCATTAAAAAACATTCATCACATGAATAAAAATTAACAAAGATGCAAAGTGCCCGCAAACATGCATCAAAAAACATGATATTATCAAAATAAAATCATGTTAATTAAAATTATATATGCTATAACCCGCTCTGATACCATTTGTTGGAATTAAAATATGAAACGCAGTGGAAGGAATGGATTGTTGACAAACAAAATTTTTTTGAAAACTTTGTTTATCGGGAATATATATATAATTTTAATTATAGAAAGTTTTAGGAATTTTTACTAACCTTTTGAAGACTATCAGGGTATCCTAACTTTCCTCTTTGACACCACGATCTTCCAATCCAGGCCTCCACACAAATGGAAAGACGAGTGGGCGTTAAACTGCAAGAATGAATTTTCCTCACACTTTTCTGAATCTGCTAATTACTCAACACATGAGATAGCAGACCCCTTTTTTTTTTTCAAAGAAGAACACTCAGTTTTTCTCTCTGAGTATTTTGCAAAAGTTACGTCAATAAAAAAAAAAACTCTTGAGATAACTATTATCTCTCCTTTTTTATATATGAGCCATTAGCAAATTTTTCAATTAATTTCTAATTTGAAATCACCACCATATCAGACAAATGAGGAAAGGATGTATTTCACATGATTGTTACCCTTTTTCCTTTGCTCTTTCCTTTTTCTTTTTTTTTTTTTCAACGAATCATGTTTGTGATTTTTCTTTTCTTTTCTTTCCCGAATCACATCCGTGATTCATCTCACACGCATATATACATATATATATATATATATATATATAAGTAAAGTTTACTTTACGTAAACTTTCCTCTTTTTTTCCTTTTTTTTTTCCTTCTTTAACGAATCAGTTGCTGATTCGTTTATATATATATAAAATATATATAAAGTAAAATCAACGTTTATATTAATATATTTTAAAATCTTATATATAAATAAGATTCGGTTCAAAACCATATATATATATATATCTAAATTTAAATTCAAAAATAAATCACATTTATTTAAGAATAGATATTAAAATTAATCAATTAATTAATTAACTAATGCTTAGTTAAATGCGACAATATTTATTACATTACATTATGTGTCACTGAAAACATTTTTCTGTGTCACATTAATAATTCAAGTGTGAAATGATTAATTCAAAATTCAATAATTCTAAACTAAATATGTATAATTCATTATATGCATACATCTATTATAGTGTTACAGATGTGGTATTGGGGACCTATGAACCTATAACCAAAGCTCCAATAAATTTGACAATTAATCAAACTCTTTAATTAATGTGCCAAATTTATTAGTTTCAGTGTTACTTTACTATAACCTGAAAGTGAACTCTTGAGGTTGTAGTAAAATTACTCAAAGAAAATTAGCAAGTACTCCATTGATATAATCATTACATATAAATCAGTCCTCCATAAATAGTCCATAATAAGAGCTAGGTTTAATTTTCGTTTGCCTCTCTTATTATATCTTTATCCTTGAGTTCCAATAATTCTCTAATGAACAATTAATTCATAATCTTATTATAAAGGAGCGCTCTACTGTTCAAGAATTATCACTCAAGAGAACTATTTTTCTAACTTCCATAGGGAAAGAATGGATTCCATATCTGTATAATATTATTCTCAGCCATTTATTACATTACGTTTCCAAGATGCTGAGTTATGATCTGTGTTAGACAAATCTTACCAAGCAAGTCAAAAAACATAATGTCATAAATAGGAGTCTAATAAATACTCAAGATTAAGACTATCAAATATATGATCATCATAGTGATAAATTTGAATACTTTATTTGTAACAGATGATTATTAGAGATTTATAATTTATCTGGTCCAGTCCTATATAATCTCATTATATAAAGTACCTCCAATCCAATGTCTCTACATTAATAGCCCGGATAATTACTATTTCATTTTAAATGAGATTGAACCGTACTTGTAATATTTAATTAAAGATTCCAAACTTTAATTAATTATTACGGACTATTTAGATTATTATCTATAAATTTTATCCCTAAGCATACAATACTTATATGCTAAATTTATAGTCACATAAATAAGCATGGAATTTTTTCGATGTTTATAAATGTATTCATAACACATATAAGCAACCAAAATAATAATAAATGTCATTTTATTTATTTATTAACAATATATATAATGTCACAGCTTTTAGGACACCAAACCCAACATGAGCCATAGCCAAACTTTTTCTATGAAGGAATTGACAATAGAGTACCTAAAGGGCATGATACTGACCCACAACCAAACTTTTTCTACAAAGAGAACTCGAGGGTAGCCATTGATTTTAAGCCACAGCCTAACCTTTTCTACAAGGGAAACTTGAGGGTAACCATTGATTCTGAACTACAACCAAACTTTTTCTATGAAGCGAATAAAGGGGTTCCTAAAGGTAAAAGCTTGAGAGTAGCTAGTACTTTAGAGCCACAACCAAACTTTTTCTATGAGATGAACGAAAAAGGTCTTGATTCTGAGCCGCAACCAAACTTTTTCTATGAGGGGAATGGGAAAAAGGCTCCTAAAGGTAAAAGCTCATGGGTTGCCACTAATTTTGTGCTACAACCAAAATTTTTCTACGAGAGAAGCTTGAGGGCAAGCACTAAATCTGAGTCACAACCAAACTTTTTCTATGAGGGAAACTTGAAGGTAGAGCCACAACCAAATTTGTTTTATGAGAGGAATGGGAAAGAGGATGCTTTTGAGCCACAACCAAACTTTTTCTATAAGAGGAATGGGAAACATGTTGATTCTAAGATTCTAAGCCACAACCAAACTTCTTCTATGAGAAGAACGGGAAAGGAATTCCTAAAGGTAAAAGCTCAGGGCCAGCCACTAATTTTGATCCTCAACCAAACTTTTTCTATGAGAAGAATGGGAAAGTGCTTGATGAGCCACAACCAAACTTTTTCTATGAGAGAAACAAAAACGGAGATTTTGAGCCATAACCAAGCTTTTTTTATGAGAGAAACGGAAAAGGTGTTGTTTCCGAACCACAACCAAACTTTTTCTATGAGAGGAACGAGAAAAGGGTTGATTCCGTGCCACAACCAAACTTTTTCTACAACGAGAATGATAAAGGTGTGCCTAAAAGCAAAAACGCAGATGTAACCACTGTTTTTGAGCCACAACCTTGCTTCTTCTACAATGGGGAATGAGAAAGGAGTACTTAAAAGTGAAAACTGGAGGATAGCCACTGATTTTGAGCTACAACCAAACTTTTTCTACGAGAGAAATGAGAAAGGAATTACTGAAGAAGCAAAATCACCATTATAAAAAATGTGGGACCTGCTGAAGCTTGATATCAATATGATAGAAGACGATATATTTATGTCAGAAGTCACGAGTAACTTTGCTTTCATTTGCAAGGTGTTTATGATGTTTATATGGTTTCATGTAATGCCTTGACTTGTCGGGCTAAAAAGTATGAAATAAATAAAGGTACAAAATATGTTGCCTTAGGCCATGCATTACGCCCCATATTATAGTCTCTTGGAAAAACCATTTTTAGTTTCAATTCGGTTTGGGGAGAAAAGTGCAGAGGTTTTTTAAGACCTCGCTTTGATAACATCTTGAAAAAATGAAAAGTAAAATAAGAAAAATGAAATGATAGAAGCAAGAAAACAAAAGATCTTGACGTGGTTTAACATTAATACGAAAAAATCTTCGGTTTAAAAACACTTTCCTTCATTCTTATTTATAGGGAACAAGGAAAGAAAACTAATGCAAATAGGAAAGTAAACTAATAAGTAATGAAAACTACCTAATTATCAATAATAAATAACCTAATGTAATTCTAAACAATGTAAGGAAATAATTACAAATTGAAATCTATTTATTAAAGCAAGTCTCAGTTTTGAGATGGGCACATCAGAATGCATATATTAGGCTTTAAATTCCGCAAAAATATTTATTCACAGAACCACGGAATCTGTCTTCCTAAAACTCATTGGCCCGGAACTATTTTTTCGGTCAATATCAATGCTGCTATCGTACTTATATTTTCATTCCTGCAACCTTTGTTTGCAATCATTGATCAAGGATCTTGTACTTTTTATTTTTGTTTCCCTAACATTGAAGAGAGTCAACTCTTCATTCAAGCCATGATAAAAGATTGAAGGAAGTTACACCACAACAGTTAATCCAACGAAACGTATATAACACAGGAGCATTTTTCCTTCAATCATTTTTTTTCGTTCATAGCCTCTGTTAAAGATTACCAATCCCTTAGCTGATGAAAGTCCAACGATTACTGGAGTTGGTGCCTAATCAAAATTTATTTTATGTTTGGCAAATTGAAAACATCGTAATTATAATTGCTGTTTGAATCCATAACTTTAAGAAATAAAGTACGTTTTGCTTTGCTTTGGATTCTTGAGAAAGTCGACAAAGTGGAAAAACTAAAAATTTAATTTGCGTTAAACAATTATAATTAAGAAAATTAAATCGGGTCCAAGTTGGCTGCGTTGGGATAGGTGTTTTTAAATTAAAGGATAAATATCGTAATCTTTTTATGATAAAATAAATATAAATTTTATTAATAATTAATAAGTTAATTATTCATTGCGAGTAAATATTACAGTGCTCGTGTAGAGAACAAAATAAATCATTAATTGACAATAGGGGAACAAAGTGAAGCATTTTATTTTCTTATTAGACTGTCTTATGTTGTCTTATTATTATGAATGGAGTGAACTTATCAGAATCATAATAATAATCGAATGAAGACATCTATGTATTTAAAATTTATTGAATTGGACCCCATGATAAAAACGAAATTCTATTACTGTTGGACATTTATGAATCGATCTTAATTTTAAGTTATTAATGGACGACTCTTGTCCATTTATTGTGTCTTTTGATTTTTTAACGAGTGAGATTAATTTAGTGATGAAAAACTGAGCAAGTTAGAAATTTGATACTATGGATAACTGGGGATACATAGAATCCATTAATTCGTAAAGAAATAATAATATTTTCATGTGTGTTAAATTAGTACTTAAATAAAAGAGATCTAAGATCTATTTAATATTGGATATCAAATAAACTTTATGTGCTTATGATTTTATTAGAGAGTTGACAAATGTCATGAACAAAGAACTAGTAGAGAGGTTTAACAAAACATTAATGTAGCTCTAAGAAGCATTTTTCGTTACCGAATCGGGATTTGCTTCACTTTCCTTTTTATCGTTTTTCATAGGCTTTTCGTACGAGGAACGCTTCTATGTTTGTGCATTCTTTTTTTCTTTTTGGGATTAATAGGTGTTCTCCAGTTAGGTCTTTAACAAATTGTAGCGCCCCAAAGTGAGGGCTAGTAGATAATTAAAATTAAAGTAAATAAAGAGGATTAAGGTAACCCAAAACCAAAAATAAACTATTACTAGAAATAGATAAAATACTTACTGCAGAGTCTTTAAATTAAAAATAGTAAAAGTTCAAAATTGCAAAATGTTTCAAAAAGAATATAGACTTGGGATACTGTCTTATCGATACAATTTCTATACACGGAATACAATATCGCATTGAGAATTAAAAAATTAAATACAGTAAAACTGTACATAAGTTGTCTCGGGCTTTGCAGCAACTAACATAATCTGTAAAATCCTAAAAAGAGAGGAAAAAACATAAAAAGGGGTGAGTCGGATGCTTAGTAGAAAAAAAGGATTATGACTAGAAAATTATTCCAACCACATGCATCAACTCACAGATACACTTTTCACAGCATAAGGCACAACAAGATCGCCTAGTCTTCACATAACAATATATTTATGCATGCAAGTATGTAGAGTCAAACCTGGAGCTCATTCTTGAGCTATTGTACCTGTTTCAAAGCTTTTTCAGAGTCTTCTTACTTGATCGTATCTCTGAAGGTCTCATAAATCATTATGTCTCAATGAACTTGGCAATAGTGAACTTCACCAATATCAATAAATAAATAGATAAACACTTTGAACCTCATCAATACCTATATAGATATATAAACATGGTGAACCTTAACAAGCCATAGGCAACAAGCCTTACAAAGACTAGTCAATCTATTTCAACCTAGTCTTAAGGGAAATAGGTCCGATCGGAATAGGACGCTTATCCATCATGGCTAACAAAATTGAAAAGTAAATAACAGAATTTAAATAGTTGGCATAATCAACAGAAGGTAAACTCATACCTCACATTACCCATAGTAGTTACCATACTATGATTTGAACATGAGAGCTCAAGGGTCTATGGTTACCTGAATACCATAACCTGAGCTAATAACGCAAGGTCTTTAATGTACCAAACATCTCGCCAAGTGTAATGATCAATGCAATGCAATGCATATTCCAATGAAACAATAATGCAAATATAACATAGCCATATTTAACATACCAAACATGCAAGTATTTTATTAAATCTCACTCTAGATTCAATTCCTTGGAATTTCCTAAGTTACCGAAGTAGCAAAGCTAGTGTTATGGGAAAACACATTGAAAAATCTTACATCGAGTCATTGTATGCTATTACTCAAACATTTTAGATTGCTTAAAATAATCCTCAAGCTAAGTCTTAGACTTTAAGAAATTCAGCAATATTTGCAAATTTTCTAAGCGAAACATTGAATGCGCACAACTTAGGTCACGTAATCCCAAAAGAAGTGAAAACAAGTACTGCAAGTCACAATTTGTAGGTCCTTAAAGGTTCTAGGGTCAATTTGGGAGTGGGCATTTTATATCAAAAGTAGCAATTTCAATTTTTTGGTTTTGCCGATTTATGAAGAATGCAGCTTTATCGACTGGTATGACAATATCTATAAAATGTTCTACATTACTCCAAAAATTATAAAATAAGCAAACATGTCTTAGAAACAAAAAAAAAAAATCAAATAGTAAAAAAAAAAAAAGATTCAGTCTGTCTTAGAAACCAAACATGTCTTCCTCTCATTCATCTAGGAAAATCGAAACCATCTATATCTTCTATGGTTCTAGTCTTGGTAAAAGTAGAGTCTATTTAGAAGCTGCGGAACACTTAGGACAAGTCTTAGCACGTAGAAAGATTAATATGATTTATGGGGGAGGTAGCTTAGGGTTAGCCTGTATAGTCGTACATCAAACCGTTAAAATCTTAATATAACTACTAAAACACCCTACTTTACCGCTAAAGCAAAATTACGTTCTCCACTTCTATGTTCAGGTTCATGCACTCTTTTTTTCTTTCTATTTTGCCTAATGGGTATTGCCTAGTTAGGTTTCTAACAAGACATAACTTGTTATCGTCTATGAACAAGGCTCAAGTTTTGTTCCGCTCACTCTTTCTGTTGTAGTTGTCTCATATATTAAGATCTTTTCTTTTGGTTCAGGTTGTATTTAGTTTACATTTGATCATTTGTTTTCCCATTTGAGAAGTGACTGGTTTATGTATTATTTTTATTTTCTTTTTACTTTAATAAATTTTGAGTAAAGGATTTTACATAAGATTAGGAGTGCAAAATAGTGTTAACCTATTTGAGATGTCTTTTTCTCCCTTAACGTTAGCTATCCTTGTAATGCCCCGTAAATTTATTAAGTGATATTAGAGTGTAAATGGTGGATTAGTGTGCTATAATGAATACTTTTAAATTAATTTGATTATTTTGTGAAATTTTTGAATTTAAAGTTGTTTCAATTATTTTATTGATTTTACTTATTTCTAATTATTTTAATTGACATTTTGAATATTTGGAACATAATAATTTATCAAAAGTCAAATATGTCCCATTTTACAAAATCATGGGTGGCACATGGTTTCTACAGAGTAAAACCGCCTGCTTTTTCTCTCTATTTATATCTCTCAATCTCCCTCTCTTTCACTCACGACTCTCTCTCTCCTTCCCTCTCTTTCTCGCATCTCTCTTTCACTCACTCTGCCTCTTTCTTTCTCTCCCATTTTCTCTCAAAATTTTTGAATAAAATCAAGCCCCAAGCATCGGTTAGGTGGATTGGAGGCTCGGGAACATGATTGACCAACCAAAAATGCAATTTAAAGCTTCGATTCAAGGTTAGTTTTTGAATTTTAAATTTTTTTTCAATTTTTCTTGCATTTTTAAATTTAAGCTTATTCGAACTTAGAAAACCTTTGATCTAAGTTAGGGAAACCTAGAACAACTAGGATTTGAGCTTTGTTTGAAGAAAAACGAATTTGAATCAAGATTTTTCATTTTTCTCCATTTTTCTCTATTTTTAGATTTTCTTGGATTTTGAGTGCAAATCTTGTTAAAATGAGTTTAAAAGCGTCCTATTATATTTTTCTATCATCTATGATTGATTTCCATGCCTGAGAACTGAGAAAAACAGGTTGAAATGAAGATTGAGAAAAACAGGCCGAGAACCCGTGTCTAGAAATTCTGAAATTTTTCCAGATCAGCAGGCTAGATTCATGGGTTCAGCAGGCCATATTCATATGTCCGGCAGGATGAACCTGGAAAAGTTCGGCCGATCGGACCTGGTCTTCCGGCAGGCCGAACTGCACAGTTCAGTAGGCCGAACCAGGGTGACCGACAGGCTGACCGGGTATGGTGAGATTTTGTTATTTTTCACCTGTTTTTACTATTTTGAACCCCGATTAGAATTTCAACTTTATAAAATGATTTTATAAATACAAATGGTACACTAGAACACCATGAAATAGTTTAACAACGTAGAATATCTTAAACTAGATACTGATAGACCTAGTTTCTGTTTAAGGTCATTTGGGGCTCCACGGAGCTAACGTATAGCGTACAGGGATTACGGTGTGGGACACCGGCACGAATGTTGAGGTAGGACTTCTATCCCTCCTTTGGTAACCTTGTTTCAAATGATTTTGGCCTCAAAAAGGATATCAAAATGTTTTCAACGATTGATTGAAAAAGAAAATTTTATCGGTTATTTTTATAAACCATAGGTTGAGGTGAATTTCATAATGAACTCTATAATAAATGTAAATGAAAATACCTAGTAAATGGGTTTTAAATAATGATAGAAAGGAATATATGTTAGACATGTATGCCATAGGGAGTAAAAATGTAATAAGGTTTTGGAGACATTTTTATCAATAAAGAATTTATTCATTATTTACATACCAAATCTTATCCTCTTTACATTCATATTTGTTGAATGTATGTTAAGCAAACAATAGTCTGAGACTGTCGATCTAAACCTTAAGAATTGGGCATATGATGGACGGATTATACGGAAGACACAATTCTTAAGGTGATGGTCTAAAACATAAGATCTGTAATCGAGGGAATAAAGTTGGACACTTTATTCATGCAAAGATTGTTATATTGTCTATATCCCTTTTAGGAGATGATTTGTCTTGACCATCGGAGGTGGACTCCGTGAATAGAAACATTGGCATGTTGTCATAGGTGACAATGTGTTGGATTGGGACATAAAGTAAATTGACTTGGATTAATAATTCTATCTCAGCAAATTGATTCACTTTAGACAATCATTTGTATTGTATCTTAATCCTGAGATGAATAGTGGGCCCATTGTCTTGACTTATGTATTTTGATGTACCAAAGGGTGACACCCACATCTTAATAGTGGTATGCATGCCGGTACATTGGAGGCATGACTCTTGATGGCATAGACTTGTTATTCATAGATATGGAATCCATAGCTCCTCTTTAGGAGTAATGATATCCTCTTATATGCGTTGTCCTGTAATTGAAAAACTAGAAAGGTCAACCATTTGGATACATAGGTGTAATCGAATGGTATACTATCTTTGGATAGTAAGTTTTCTGATGGTGAGATGATGGAACGTAACATCAAAATAATCGGGAAGGTAAGACAGAACTTGTCCTTAAGCCGATTATGGATTATCATATAGGGATACGATACACTATGATATGTCATGGAGACTTAGCTATACGAGCTTCGTAATTCTATATAGTTCGAGAGTGCAGCTCCAAGCATTTAGTGGAGTAGCGTTGGAGTTGATAATTATAAAATGTATATCTGAGATATTGGGTTTCATAATTATCAGGAGCTTGAACTATATGGGTCCATTTGGTTCCATTTGCTAGCTCACAACATCCTGTAACGACACGGCGTGCTTTTCCAATAATTGGTGACTTATGTCAGATTTTATCAGATTGGTTAAATTTGGAAGAAGTAAATAATTCATGTCTGTTTATCGGTTGAATTAATTTTGTAATAAAATTAATTCAAGATAAACTTGTTGAATTATTGGGATTGGATAATTCTTGTTTGTTTATCGGTGGATTTAATTTTGGATAAATTAGATCAAGATAAACTTGTAGAATTATCGGGAATTAATTTATTTTCTTAGAGATTATCTAGATAAAGTTGTTTTGATTAGATAACTTTTCTGTTGGGTTATTTGAATTAAAACTGAGACTTTATCCTATAGAATCTTGGGTGAAAAATAAAAGATTCGCAGAGATATTTACACGGTAGTTTTGCCTGTCGATCTACGTGTTTGGCTTGTCGATGGGGCCTGTTTGACGTGTCGATCAGCGAAGGATAAGATTACGCGTTTCTACGCGGATCTTATCAGATATTGATCTGAACTTGATTCTGTTTCGAGTTTTTGAAACCTAATCTGATAAGGACTGACCCCAAGACCAACCTCTATAAATAGGGAGTGATTCTCACATGTTACTTAGATCAATTGCGAGATTAAGAGTAATACTCTGCTACTGAGAATCTAAAAACTCCCTGAGAGCTTTTGTTCACAAATCACGAATAGTTTGTTTGGGTTCTCTCGATTGGTTAGAAGGAGAGTCACCGGTGGAAGAGTTATACGTGTGAGCCCACATTCATTCCGGTCGTAGAAAGAGAATAGCAAAGAAGACTAGTTGATTGAGACTTTTTTGGAACATTACTTCTCTTCACATGCTGTGGAGATTCTTCGACACACAAATGTTAGTAAGATAAGGTTAATTTATACATATAGCACGTCAAACTTGTGTTTTAAAAATTACTTTGATATAAAATTTTTTAAAATTTCGCTGCGCACTTTTTTTCCAACAATTGGTATCAGAGCCAATGTTTTTACATAAATTTACAAGTTTGTGATCATGTTATATGTGTAAATGTTGTGATCTTAATCTCTCCCATGCTTGAATTTAATTTTATAGAGAGTTGGCACTCTAGGTCTTTGTATATTATATATGTTGTCATAGATTATGTAGTAAATGTTTAGTAATTAATTATGGTTGATTAAATTATTAATTAATTAATTAATTTATGCTGATTATGGTTCCTTAGAGGTTGGAATGTGTATCTAAGTTTTTCATGTAATTAGATGGCGGACTGTCAACTTCGTTTAGGAATTATTGTTTAATTTTAAATTTGTAAGAATTTTGTAATTAAATAATTATTCGGAGAAGACAGATCTAGAAGACGGATCTAAAAGATTGATGATGACGCTTCCAGGTATTTCTTGAGTCTCTAAGTTTATGCTTTTGAATTGTTCAAAATAAAATTGATGAATTGCATTAAAAAATTATATTTTCTGAAATGGAGATTTCTACTCGATCGACATGCCGAACCTTATAGTTCGACAAGCCGATGGTTACAGATCAACAGGCCGAACGTATGGTTCGGCAGGCCGTCAGTGGGGCAGAAATCGGCTGGCTCTGCCAGCAGGCCGAACTTTCCCGGGTCAGCAGGCCGATCTAATTGATCGGCAGGCCGATGAAACATGACCAGCAGGCAGATCGGCCTGCCGATCGAGAGCTGAAAAAGTCTCTAGAAAAGGTGCAGTTTTTTTGGTGCAGTTTTAATTTTATTTTTGGGACGATTTTGAGAAACATTAAATTTGGATATGACCGAAAATATAAAGTATTCAATTCATACTAGATTGAAGACTTGAAGACAGATATTACATGAAGAAGGATACAACTTGAGGATTCAAGGATGAAGAATCGATAATATGTCTCGATCATTCTCTTGTAATCTTAGTTTTTCTATTCTTTACGATGGAGCCATAATATTACGATTATTTATTATTTTGCTTGTAGCTTTGCTTAATTGATTTGCTTGTTTGCATTATATTATGATTTGCCATGTGTATTGATAACATGTCATATAGAATAGGGAGTGCTACTCATATTAAAATTGCTCATGCATAATTTTAAAATAAAACATTGATCTCAAAAGATTGAGTGGGAGAAGGTTTTCGAAGAGAGAACCTAAGGCCTCCATCGTTGGTCCATAGGCAGAACATGGTGGTCCCGACCCCTAGGAAGGGATTTCTATCATGTACCAGATTGGATCTATGAGAGGATAATGTATTTTAGTATGATTTATGGTTGCACACCCCTAGGTGGTGATTATAAATCATGGATAAAATATTAAAATGATGGTTATACACTCACGTTAATTTTATTATTAAACTCCCCTAGGAGCTCTGTTAATAAAATTAATGGCTAAAAAAACGATTATTAATATATGATGGATCATACGGGTCCTGGATGGCATATATATTAATCAAGAGGGGATCCGTGTTCCTGATTGAATTTGGCATGACTCCCCTAGGAGCTTGTTGAATTCTAAGTTGGGAATTATCGTTGTAAGGTTGTGATATTTTCAAGGTTTTGACACATAAACACATTTGTATGATTTTACATGATTGTATTATCTTACTAAATTATTATGATATGTTTGCTTATATTTGGTATATGATTCTTTATTGTAGATTAAAAATGTCTAAAAATGCTTTATCATTGATGCTTGACAAAAACCTGTTAACCGGTGAGAACTATAATGATTGGAAATGAAACCTAGATATCGTCCTGTCTTTTGAGAATAAAAAATATGTACTGACAACCCCTTGTCCTCCTGAGCCTACAGGAGACTCAAGTAATGAGCAATTCCAAGCGTATGATCGCTAGAAAGATGCTAATGATCAGGCCCGCTGTTATGTTATGTCTAGCATGAACAACGTGCTGCAGGCTCAATATCAAGATTATGAGACTGCGAAGCAGATCTTGGATAATCTTGAGGATATGTTTAGAGGCCGAGCCATAACAAAGCGGTAAGGGGCACTTCGAAAACTCTTAAACTGTAGACAGAGGCCAGGGACATCTGTAAATGAGCATATAATGTTGGTCATGGGTTACCTCACAGAGGCTCAAACCAATAGAGTCGACATCGATGCTGAAACTCAGATGACTATGGTCTTTGAGACTCTATCTAAAGAATTTATTCCGTTTAGAGCTACATTTAATTTGAGCAGTAGACGGGATATGACCTTGACAAAACTGATGAAACAATTACAGGAGTTCAAACTACTGATCAGGGAGTCTCATGCGGGTGGTGAGGCCAACATGGTAGCTGCTTCTGGTTCCAATTCTAACTCTAGAAATGGAAAGAAACAACAGGCCAAGAACGGGAAGTCTTCTATTCCAGCGACTACCAAGAGCAAGAAGAAGAAGAAAAGAACCCAAAGAAGCTTAAGTGCTTCTTTTGTGGAAAGGTCGGGCATATAAAGAAGCATTGCAAGGACTTCCTTTCCAAAGGAGGTAGGTGTGATCTTCTATATTTAAAAACTTGTTTGGTTGAGGAATCCAGTGACATTTGGGTCATAGATTCTGGTGCAACTAATCATGTTTGTGTTTCTCTGTAGGGGTTTAAAGAAGCAAGAAGTCTGCTGCATGAAGACTTCATGCTTCGAATGGGTGATGGATCCTTGGTCTCAGCGGAAGCAGTGGGAGACGTCCATCTTTATTTTGATAATTATAGGAATTTATTTTTGCAAGATTGTTTTTATGTTCCTAAATTTAAAAGGAATTTAATTTCTGTAGCTTGTTTATTTAAAGACTCCTACTTGGTTTCTTTTAATGATAAAGTGGTGATTCGTAAAAATAAATCTTTTATCTGTTCTAGATGGATGCAAAATAATCTATATTTTATCAAACATAAGATGGACTTATTGCTTAATGCTGAGATGAATGATAATAACTCTAAAAGACTTAAAACTTCTAACTCTAATAAGACTTATCTTTGGCATTTGCGCCTTGGTCATATTAACCTGAATAGGATTCAAAGGTTGGTAAGGGATGGACCTTTAAGTCACTTAAAGATGTAATCTATACCTCAATGTGAATCTTGTTTGGAGGGTAAAATGACCAAAAGACCATTCGGGTCTAAGGGCAATAGGACAGAATGGGTTCTAGAACTTGTGCATAGTGATGTTTGCGGACCAATGAACATCCGGGCACGAGGAGGGTATGAGTACTTCGTCACTTTTATTGACGATTACTCAAGATATGGGTATGTGTACCTAATGCACCACAAAAGCAAAACTTTTGATAAGTTCAGGAAGTCTTGGGCTGAAATGGAAAAACAATTGGGTAGACCCATAAAGGCACTTCGATCCGATCGAGGTGGGGAATACCTTTTTGATGAGTTCTTAGAACACTTATTAGAGAATGGGATTATATCCCATTTGACTACGCCGGGCACTCCGTAGCAAATGGTGTAGCGGAGAGAAGGAATAGGACTTTATTGGACATGATCAGGTCCATGATGAGTTATTCATCATTGCCTTTATCCTTTTGGGGATATGCACTACAAACCACACGTTTTCTTTTAAACAATGTGCCTTCAAAATCGGTCCCTAAAACTCCTCACGAGTTGTGGACGAGTAGGAAGACATCCTTAAACCATATTCACATATGGGATGTCTAGCTCATATCCTATTTAAGGATCCGAATAAGTTGGAAGCACATTCAAAAGTTTACGTGTTTGTAGGATATCCAAAAGGGACTAAAGGGGGTTATTTTTATAACCCAAAGGAAAATAAAGTCGTGGTTTCAACTAATGCAACTTTCCTTGAGGAGAGGTACATGGATGACTTTAAACCTCGAAGCAAAGTGGTGCTTTAGGAGTTAAGGAGTGATCCGATCACTCTGGAGGTTCCAAATGAAACCATTCCGATCGGTGTAGAAAAACCAAACAAACCTGATCAACAACCTCAGGGGCTTTGGCGTAGTGGGAGGATCGGGCATCAACCTGAGAGGTATATGTTCAATGGGGAGGTCTTCTTGGCTAAACCGGGTGAACATGACAAGGATCCTTATACTTACGTAGAAGCTATAGATGATGTTGATTCAAAACTCTAGACAGAGGCCATGAACGTAGAGATGAAGTCTATGGAGACTAATCATGTTTGGGAGCTTGTGGATCTTCCGAAAGGGGTAAAACCCATAGGATGTAAGTGGATCTACAAGAGGAAAAGATGAGTGGATAGAAAGGTCGAAACCTTTAAGGCTAGACCAGTAGCTAAGGGTTATACGTAAAAGGAAGGAATCGATTATGACGAAACCTTTTCGCCTGTAGCCATGCTTAAGTCCATCCTGATTCTCTTATCCATAGCTACTGCTCTCGACTACGAGATTTGGCAGATGGATGTCAAGACGGCTTTTCTAAATGGCTATCTTGATGAATCTATTTATATGAAACAGTTAGACGAGTTCAAGGTCACGGGTCAAGTGGGTAAGGTTTGTAAGCTGCTAAAGTCAATTTATGGACTTAAGCAAGCTTCTCGTTCTTGGAACATAAGATTTGATCAGGTGATCAAGACTTATTGGTTCTCACAAAATGTGGATGAACCATGTGTTTACAAACACATTGAGGATGGGAAAGTGGTTTTTCTACTGCTCTATGTAGATGACATTCTGCTAATTAACAATGACATTGTGGCATTGTTATCGCTCAAATTATGGTTGACCAAGTAGTTTGACATGAAGGACTTGGGTGAGGCTAATTTTGTTCTCGGTATCCAGATCTTTCGGGATAAGAAGAACAAAATAATAGCTTTATCTCAAGCCGGCTACATAGATAAAATTCTCAAGAGGTTTGCAATGCAGGATTCCAAGAAAGGTGGGCAACCATCTAGGTCTGGAATAACTCTTTCTAAGAAAGACTCTCCAAAGTCTTATGAAGAAAGAGAATACATAAAGAAGGTGCCTTATGCTTCGGCAGTGGGTAGTCTCATGTATGTCATGCTTTGCACACGACCAGATATTAGTTATGCGGTCGGGATTGTAAGTCGATTTCAGGCGGATCCAGGACCAAACCACTGGGTTGCGGTAAAGCATATTTTCAAGTACCTGCGAAAGACTCGAGGGTATATGGTTGTATATTAGGGTAAGGACCTGACTCCTCTAGGATATACTGATTCAGATTTTCAATCCTGTCTGGATTCTAAGAAATCAACTTCGGGTTTTATGTTTACTCTGGGTGGCGGTGCCATTAATTGGAGAAGTGCTAAGCAAGATTGCACTTTGGATTCAACGATGGAGGCTAAGTATGTGGCAGCTAGTGATGCTTCGATAGAAGCAGTGTGCCTCCGCAAGTTCCTTGGGGATCTTGAGGTGGTTCCTGGCATGGATAAAGCGGTATCACTGTACTGTGATAATAGTGCGGCAGTAGCTAATGCTAAGGAACCAAGATTTCATAAGAAGAGTAAACATATTAATCGGAAGTATCATGTGACAAAGGACTTCGTTGAGGGCGGGCATGTCACGGTGTGCAAGATCGCATCAAAAGACAATTTAGCTAATCCATTTATGAAGACACTTATTGGGAGAGTCTTCGAAAGGCATATGGAAGCTATGGGAATGCAAGATTTGTCATATTTACTCACTTAGTGCAAGTGGGAAATTGTTAGACATGTATGCCCTAGGGAGTCAAAATGTAATAAGTTTTTGGAGACGTTTTTATCAATAAATAATTTATTCATTATTTCAATCCAAATCTTGTCCTCTTTATGTTCATATTTGTTGAATGTATGTTAAGCAAACAATAGTCTGAGACTATCGGTCTAAACCTAAGAATTGGGCATATGATGGATGGATTATGCAGAAGACACGATTCTTAAGGTGATGGTCTAAAACATAAGATCCGCAATTGAGGGAATAAAGTTGGGCACTTTATTCATGCAAAGATTGTTATGTTGTCTATATCCCTTTTGGGAGATGGTTTGTCTTGACCATCAGAGGTGGACTCTGTGAATAGAAACATTGGCATGTTGTCATAGGTGACAATGTGTTGGATTGGGACATAAAGTGAATTGATTTGGATTAATAATTCTGTCTCGGCAAATTGATTCACTTTAGACAATCATTTGTATTGTATCTTAATCTTGAGATGAATAGTGGGCCCGTTGTCTTGACTTATGTCTTTTGATGTACCAAAGGATGACACCCACATCTTAATAGTGGTATGCATGTCGGTCTGTTGGAGGCATGAACCTTGATGGCGTAGACTTGTTATTCATAGATATGGAATCCATAGCTCCTCTTTAGGAGTAATGATATCCTCTTATATGCGTTATCCTGTAATTGGCAAAACTAGAGCACTCAACCATTTGGATCCATAGCTGTAACCGAATGATATACTGTCTTTGGATAGTAAGCTTTCTGATGGTGAAATGATGGAATGTAACATCAAAATAATCAGGAAGGTAAGACAGAACTTGTCTTTAAGCCGATTATGGATTATCATATGGGGATACGATACACAATGATATGTCATGGAGACTTAGCTATACGAGCTTTGTAATTCTATATAGTTCGAGAGTGCAGCTCCAAGCTTTTAGTAGAGTAGCGTTGGAGTTGATAATTATGAAATGTATATATGAGATATTGGGTTTCATAATTATCGGGAGCTTGAACTATATAGGTCCATTTGGTCCCCTTTGCTAGCTCACAACATCCTATAACGACACGGTGTGCTTTTTCAATAATTAGTGACTTATGTCAGATTTTATCAGATTGGTTAAATTTGGAAGAATTAAATAATTCATGTCTGTTTATCGGTTGAATTAATTTTATAATAAAATTAATTCAAGATAAACTTGTTGAATTATTAGGATCGGATAATTCTTGTTTGTTTATCGGTTGATTTAATTTTGGATAAATTAGATCAAGATAAACTTGTAGAATTATTGGGAATTAATTTATTTTCTTAGAGATTATCTAGATAAAGTTGTTTTGATTAGATAACTTCTTTATTGGGTTATTTGAATTAAAACTGAGACTTTATCTTATAGAATCCTGGGTGAAAAATAAAAGATTCGTGGAGATATTTACGCGGCAGTTCGACTTACCGATCTACGTGTTCGGCCTACCTATTAGGCTGTTTGGCCTGCCGAGCAGCGAAGGATAAGATTACACGTTTCTACGCCGATCTTATCAGATATTGATCCGAACTTGATTCTGTTTCGAGTTTTTGAGACCTAATCTGATAAGGACTGACCCTAGGACTAACCTCTATAAATGGGGAGTGATTCTCACATGTTACGTAGATCAATTGAGAGATTAAGAGTAATACCCTGCTATTGAGAATCTGAAAACTCTCTGAGAGCTGTTGTTCACAAATCACGAACACTTGCTTTGGATTCTCTCGATTGGTTGGAAGGAGAGTCACCGGTGGAAGAGCTATACGTGTGAGCCCACACTCATTCCGGTCGTGGAAAGAGAATAGCAAAGAAGACCAGTTGGTCTTCTAGAACGTTACTTCTCTTCACGGGCTGTGGAGGTTTTTCAACACACAAATGTCAGTAAGATCTAGTTAATTTATACATATAGCACATCAAACTTGTGTTTTGAAAATTACTCTGATATAAAATTTTTTAAAATTTCACTGCGCACTCTTTTTCCAACAATATAAGGGCATGATGCCATATCAAAGATCGGGTCGTGTAGCGTGTGACCTTGGGGGCAGGTCTTGAAACCCAACTGAGCCACTATGATGGTGTTATACATATGGTTTGCCCAGGAAAAGAAAATAATATTCTTTCTGGTCGACCAATAAACTATTTTGGGCAAGCCTGATTTCGTTTAATTTTATTTATTCAAGTTTTTTCCTTAAGCAATTTCTTCAATAATGAAATTTCTTTTTAAAATTTAATGTTTCCTAAAATATAGTTCTACTGAGCCTTTCCCTCACGTTTTATTTGTTTTCAAACCTTTCTCCTCTAGGTGGATTTTATCTTAGGTTCGGAGAAGAATCCACAAACAGGACACATGAGCAGTAGATGAACCTAGTTGGTTATTTAAGTTATAAAAATCAAGGCATGTAACATTTTAACTTTCTTTTTACTTAGACTGTGATTGTAATATAATGTAACACCCCTATGTGGGGGTTAACAGTTTTAAATAAATAAAAATAATTTTAAATTTTATATTATTTAAATCAATTAAACAATGCCCATGGGTCTTTAAACAACAAGAAAAATAAAAATAAACGTTTTAAATACAAACCACAGTTTTTAGTGTAGCACCAAATATATATAATTACAGTCATCATCACCATAGTACAATTCCCAAATAACTTAACACAGCCATAAAAAAAAATAACACAACTCTTACATGTTGTAGATAAGTTGTAATTAAACAGGGTCTTCTAACACGAAAACAGCAGGATTGTTTTCGCTTATTCCTCTTCAAATATGTTGCACTGAGTTCCACCTGAGATATGAAGATATGATAGGGATGAGCATCGACATGCCCAGTAGGGAAATCATGACTCACCTTATGGTTTATCCATTACCACATTAAAAACTGCATGGTTAGTAGGTTACATCATATTCCAGATTATGAGGTTTATTATGATCACATCTTATGGATACCGTAGTTAATCATTACCAAGTGTCATAATTACACATTTATACAAATATTACCAATCATCATTGTTCCTAGGTATCCATGTTAAATTGAGTATCACTCAACTCATCGAAACCCAAATGGGCGCACTTGATCACCCCATAAACATTCCAAGGGTGTTCCGGTGAGGGGACATCAAGCCCCGAGTCCTCACCAAATCAATTCCTGTACAGTGTGTTCTGGGACTTTCAACCCAAGGAAGCGTCATCACCTTCCCCCTATTTTTCCTTTTAGGGTATTCGTGCCCAAGGACGTAACCGTCGCCCTTTTTACATCTCACTATTCCTTTGTATTCAATTTATATTTATAGAGTCAATTTCCTAACCATGCTTCTCAATTTATAACATA
Organism: Artocarpus heterophyllus; assembly: GCA_025403435.1. Lineage (NCBI taxonomy): Eukaryota > Viridiplantae > Streptophyta > Magnoliopsida > Rosales > Moraceae > Artocarpus > Artocarpus heterophyllus. The sequence goes on along the minus strand of CM046348.1, from coordinate 1,745,259 downwards.
TGTCAAATCATTATATTTATCGCTATACAATATACATATTTTACAATATAAAACAATCAAATTTAATTTACCAAAACCTCACAAAAGATGAGTAATAAAATCCCTACCTTTCAAGCTTATCAACAATCTTTTAATCCTGGAATCAATTAACGTTAGCTCCACACATCCTTGACCCTAAGGCATGCATAAGGACAATTAAAACTAAAGCACAACGTATAATCACATTCATAAGTGAGTTATGTGTAAACCCGTCTACTAGTGCCATTAAAGTATTTTTATGCATTAAACATGGAGAAAATGCATACTAAAAACTAAGTTTAGATTAAAGAAAACCTACCTCAAAACTTCTTTGAAAAGCACCAAAGTTTGGGTTATCAATCAAGCTTGAATTAACTTTAAAACCGCCTCGATCATCGTTGGGAATTATAATTGTCTTGGCCACAAAGAGAGCTTTGTGCTCTATGTCTTTAGTTAGAAATTTGAAGTGAGAAGGGAGAGAATGAGAACTAGAGAAGAAGGTGGTGATAGTTAAATAAAAAGATATCAAAATGCTTAAGAGGAATGAGATGTTTACGGGGAAAAGTTGTAAGAAGAAACAAAAGAGTCTTAAAGGAAAATATCATCTTGTCTCCCATGAAGACTTTTAGCAAATAATGCCAACATAATTGAGGGGATAATTGGAGTGAATTATAGAAGAAGATAAGGAAATAATTAATTAGGTGGTTGAGAAATATCTCCATGTCTTCTATGAATTGACGGAAAATAATTCAATGTCCCCTTCGGATACCTTTAGCAAAATGAGAAGAAGTCTATATAATTGAGCAATAATTTAGGGAGACAAGATTGGTAGAAGTAAGTGTTGGTAAGTTTTGAATGTTTCTTAGGAAGACTTGGTAAGAAAATACTAAAATGGTATTTTTTTAAATGATCATAAACAACTTAGTAATTTTAAATAGTCACATTTTATTCATTAAATTTTACAAAATTATGCCCGTTAAAAATACGGGTGTTACAACTCTCCCCTCCTATAAAAATTTCGTCCTCGAAATTTCGTACGCTGATTACAATGTTAAAACAAATGTGGGTACTTTTCTCTCATTTCAGATTCAAGTTCCCATGTGGCTTCCTCCACATCATGGTGTTGCCACATCACTTTCACCAGAGGAATTCCACGACGACGTAATAATTTTATTTCATGATCCAGTATTTGAACTGGAATTTCTTCATAATTCGTATCTCCTTGAATTGGCACATCTGTCCACATGATCACATGTGAAGGGTCGGGTTCATACTTTCTCAACATCGATACATGAAACACATTATGTACATGAGACAATTGTGGTGGTAGGTCTAAACGGTATGCCAACGTTCCAATGCGTTCCACAATCTCAAACGGTCCTGTATACCTTGGTGCTAACTTTCCTTTAACACCAAATCGAGATACACCTCGTTTTGGTTTCACTTTTAAGAACACAAAGTCTCCGATCATGAACTCTAAAGGTCGCCTCCTCTTATCTGCATAACTCTTTTGTCGACTTTGAGCTGTCTGAAGACGTTCGCGAATAATCTGGATCTTGTCCGTTGTTTCTCTGATAAACTGAGGCCCAAGTTCAAGACGCTCTTCCTTTTCAGCCCAACACAATGGAGATCTACAAGGTCTACCATATAAGGCCTCATATGGAGCCATTCTAATACTTGCTTGGTAACTGTTGTTATATGCGAATTCAACATATGGCAGCTGTGCAGCCCAATTTGTTCCAAAGTCCAGCACACAAGCCCGAAGCATATCCTCGAGAATCTGAATGACACGTTCAGATTGTCCATCTGTTTGAGGATGAAAAGCTGTACTAAAATTCAATTGAGTTCCCAAGGCCCTCTGCAATCCTCTCCAAAATTTTGACGTGAAACGTGTATCTCTATCGGAAACTATTGACATTGGCACTCCATGCAATGTCACTACCTTTTCCACGTACAATTGACATAATTTTGAGACACTATAATTAGTTCTGATTGGGATGAAGTGGGCTGTCTTAGTTAAACGATCTACAATTACCCAAACGGCGTCATGCCCTATTTGAGTCTTAGGAAATCCAGTAACAAAGTCCATTGTCACATGATCCCACTTCCATTCTGGAATAGGTAAGCTCCTCAACTCGCCTCCAGGCTTTTGATGTTCCGCTTTAACCTGTTGGCACGTCATGCACTTAGAGACAAAGGTTGCTACATCTCGTTTCATTCCTCGCCACCAGTATTGTCGTTTTAGATCCATATACATTTTTGTGCTTCCAGGATGAATAGCAAACTTTGAACGGTGAGCCTCATCTAGCACCGCATGCCTGAGATATGGATCCTCTGGAACAACTAATCTTCCTTTGTAAAGTAAAAATCCTTCTGGCTCAATCTGCCATCCATCCAGTTGTTCTCCATTTTGTATTTGTTTCCAAACCCTACGTAATCCTTCATCGTGCCATTGTCCTTGTTTTACTTTCTGAATTAACGTAGGAGTTGCTATCACATTGAATAAGAAAGCTCTCTCGTTATCTTCATAATATTGCAAGTTGAAGTCGGCGATAGTGACTCGTCTCCAATCTTCCAATGCTAAACTGGCTATACGTCCGTTGTTCTTACGACTTAGAGCATCTGCCACGGCATTTGCTTTTCCAGGATGATATTGGATACTAAAGTCATAGTCCACCATGTACTCAGTCCATCTTCGTTGCCTTAGATTGAGATCCTTTTGAGTAAACAAATATTTCAGACTTTGATGATCTGAATATAGCTCGAACTTTGCGCCATATAGATAACATCTCCAAATTTTGAGTGCGAAA